>VXBU01010560.1:437846-561852 GCA_013400315.1 Bombycilla garrulus
CCCGGCTGAGCTCGCTCCCCGCAGCAGCGGCAGCCCCGGCGCCCAGAGCCTTTTCTTGCCTCCCGGCGATTAATGGAATGATGTTGCGGAAAAGGCAGAGCGATCCTGCCGGGCTCAGTCGGGACTGCTCGGGCGGCGGCGGAGGCGGCGGCAGCGGGGTAGCGAGCGGCATGCGAGTGCCCCCCCGGCGCTATGGCTAGCGGTGGCTCCGGTAAGTCCAGCAGCGAGGTCTCCGGCGGCGGCATCCCCAGCAGCAGCTCCCTGCAGAGGAAGAAGCTCATCTCTATCTGCGACCACTGCAAGATCAAGATGCAACTGGTGGCCGATCTGCTTCTGCTGTCGAGCGAGACCAGGCCGGTGAACACCGAGAGTCTGTCTGTCTTCGGTGAGTCCTTTGAGAAGTGCAGGGACACGATCATTGCCAGGACCAAAGGACTCTCCATCTTGACCCATGACGTCCAGAGCCAGCTCAACATGGGACGCTTCGGGGAGGTGGGAGAAAGCCTGATGGAGATGGGGGAGCTGGTGGTCTCCCTGACCGAGTGCTCTGCCCACGCTGCCTACCTGGCTGCAGTGGAGACTCCGGGGGCACAGCCTGCCATGCCTGGCTTGGTGGATCGCTACAAGGTGACCCGATGTAGGCATGAGGTGGAGCACGGCTGCGGGGTCTTGAAGACCACCCCTTTGGCAGATATGAGCCCTCAGCTCCTGCTGGAGGTTTCTCAAAACATGTCCAAGAACTTGAAATTCCTGACAGACGCCTGCGTGCTGGCCAGTGAGAAATCCAAGGATAAATTTGCTAAGGAGCAGTTCAAACTCAGTGTCAAATGTATGAGCACCAGCGCCTCTGCCCTCTTGGCCTGTGTCAAGGAGGTCAAGACCTCACCCAGCGAGCTGACCAGGAACCGGTGCGTCTTGTTCAGTGGACCTTTGGTGCAGTCTGTCTATGCTCTGGTGGGCTTTGCCACTGAGCCCCAGTTTTTGGGTAAAGCTGCCACCATTAATCCAGAGGGCAAAGCTGTGCAAACTGCCATCCTAGGAGGAGCCATGAGTGTGGTATCTGCTTGTGTGCTCCTGACCCAATGCCTCAGGGATATAGCCCAACACCCCGAAAGTAGCACCAAAATGAGCGATTACAGGGAAAGGTTGAGGAACTCAGCTTGCGCCGTCTCGGATGGTTGCAACCTGCTATCTCAGGCACTAAGAGAAAGATCTTCACCCAGGACTTTACCGCCAGTGAACTCCAATTCTGTGAATTAACCCCCACATCTTCTGTTTAGATCCCAGTCATTGCTAAAGGAAAATAATATCCCACCTCCTCACCCCTTTTTTGTATACCAAAGAATTTGCTTGGATGAGCCCAATCCTTTGATTTCGTGTGGTGAAGAAGCAGAACATATTCAAACTATATGTACTAATAAAGGTAGCCAGTTTTGGCTTCTTTTTATTTTACTTTAAAGTTAAGCAAGTATCTGCAGATAGATTTTCCTTTATTCAACAAGGTCTTTACACAAGTGGTAAAACTGTTTCAAAAAGTTTTTTATACTTGGGGAGGTGGGGGTATCTTAGAAAAATGAGAAAAAAAAGAGCTTTAATCGCGCTGGGTGCGGTTTTTAAAGTTTGTCTTGTCTTGTCTTCCGAAATTTCCCTTCTAAATTTTGCTGTTCGGTTGTGCAGGAAAAAGGTTACCTCAGTTCGTACTCATTTAAAAAAATGAAAAAACCAACAACACATAGATGATGGATGTAGCTAATATTTTGTTTGTTTTTGTTTTGTATGACTTTTTTTATTTTGCATCAAGTGTTAGGTTAGAAGTGCATTGGTGTGTAGGAGTGGAAGGACTGGAGGTTGTGATTATGTTTTCCATGTGTTGATTTCCAAACTGGGGGAAAAGCTACTGTGAGTGTTTAAACAAACAAACAGAATTACACTATAACGAAAGTGATTTTTAATTTTTTTCCAATGTCAGTTTTTATCTTGCATGTACTGGAGTATTTATTTCATCTATTAAAATGTTATGTTTCTCAGATGCCTTTCTGTGAATCTCTTAATATTTGAATAATTGAACAACTAGGCCTGTTTGTATTGTATGTCATTTCCCCCAGGGAATGGGTGGTACAAATGTAAGTTCTAGACAACAGCATACAGGCTTCAATTCAGTTCTTTTATTTTCATAAATACTGTCCCTCTCCCAGTACTACCCCTCCTCCTCAGGAGTCTCTGACAGAGCTACTCCAGTTTTATCTGTGGACAGCTGGGCAGTGCTGCATACACTGGGATTGCTGTGCACTGGCATTGCTTGGCATTGGGATTGCTCTGCGCTGGGACTGCTCTGCAGAGCGCTGCTGGTTGCTGCAGCAGGGCACAGCCTGCCTTTGTTTGTCTATCAGCATTCAGTGTTATCTTTTGAGAAGGTTTTGTGTTTTAATTCTTACAGATGTTGGTGGCCATCTGTGTGTTAAATTTATGGGTTTCAGTATTATTTCTTGAAAAACTTAACTCTGCTGGTTAGCCCAGCGTGTGCCATGTCTTCTTGGAATTGTGAAGGTTTGTTGGTGTGGGTGCTTTAATTCCTCAGAGGTTTTGTTGGAGCTCCTCTGTAGAGATTTCTGTCAAAGCAGTTTGAGTTTGATGTTGTAGATTACAGGATACCATGGCTAACTTTTGAGGTGGAGCCGACCTCCAGCTGAATTCCTTGGGAGGTGTGAGTGGAGGTTAGGAGGTTAGTAGTTCTCAGAGTTGCAGTGATGATTGTTGTCAGCCTGGTCTTTGTAGCCCTGTGAGATCTGCTGCCTTCTCTATGTTCTGTTAAAGATAAATAGAAGAGCAAGTCTTCTGGAAAGGAGGTTTTCTTTCTCTGGTTCCATTGCATAATTGTGGGGTTTTCTAATAAGTCTGTAGATTGAACCATGTTGAAAGCCGTTGGATGAAGCACCTTAAAAATGTTGTTACTGTGGCTGAAACCTTAACAAATACTGTCCTGTTTATTCCTGTGAAGGAGGAAACCTTAGGGCTTTGGGTATGGAATGGACCTGAGTAGTGAAAGGTCTTTGTTTTATAGCATTATTGTTTCTTGTGCATATGATGCTTTTACATAAGTGGAGTGAAACATTACTGGTTAGTGGACAGATATATCTGTTGGAGGAGGTACAAGCTATATCCCTATCTTCAGGGCTAGAGAACAATAATTCCTTAAGTACAGTGGACCTGTGTGTTAGGTTTTGTTCATATTTAAATGGAACTTTTCTGACTTCATTGAATTGTATGAACAAGACTTTTTTTTTTTTTTTTGCCATAATCAGCCCAGGCTACACTCCTGCAGGGTGTGATGTTCTCACCATGCAGTGTGTGCTGCAGAGGCACGGGTGCCCACAGTTATGTGATCAAGTATAGAAGTCCTCTCGCTGTTTTTTAATAAATAAATACATGCACACAGTGTTTAACTTTGAGATGCCTCCACAGGTATTTCCTAAGAGGCTCTCACGTGTGCACGCACAAACGTTTTTCCATCTGTGTGGCAGAGCACAGCTGCAGGAGTCCGCAGGGACTCGTAGGAGGCCAAGGCCATCTCCAGGGAGGTCCTGCGGCTCCGTGCTGTTGCAGCGTCTGCTCAGCCGTTCTTTGGATCTCCCTCCCTGCTGGTGTCTCCTTGGGGCTGAGGCATGTCCCGAGGGACCGTTCCTCCTCTTGGGCCGTGGCTCTGCGGGAAGGAGGAGCAGGGGCAGTGGCGAGCGTGAGGCGAGCAGGATGTGCCGTGTCCTGCCGCGGCCGGAGCTGAGGAACCCGCTCCACCCTTCCTCTGCAGGATCCGCCGTGGGGCAGCGCTCCGTGTGCGACGTGCGGGGATGGGGCTGCGAGCTGCGGGGCACAGGTACACGGAGCATCCTTTGGCTCCAGGACTTTCAGTTACTGTGACCTACACTGGGGGGGCCTCCTCCTTCCAGATACAAACCAGACAATTCTGAAGGGCAGCTCTGCAGCACGTCTGACAAAAAAAAAGTAATGTCCCACTGGTTCTTTTGATGTTTCTACTTAATAGTTTTTGGTGCTGCTGAACTAATTAGATCCTTTTGGATTCATTTATACATTACTGAGGTTATATGGATCACAGTACAGCCTCCTTATTACCTCTTCATATGAAAGGCACTGTATTATTAATGATGATAATGCTGATTTCTGTTGTGGTAAGATTTCGTTTGAAGTGGTTTAGTGCAATTTTTTGTTTTAACAAAGTTATTGTAGATTTTTCCTCCCTTATTATATTTTTAAGTGAGGTACGTGCATACATATGTAAATAAGTACGTATCTTCTTATTTTTTTAATATTGAAAGAAACCAGACTTCCCTAGGTCTCCCTTTGCTTTTGAGCTGTGTGAGTTCTGGAAGGATTCAGTTTTATAAATAAAGGGGGAAGTTTAGCCAGACCATGATTTTTTTAACAGGCTGATTAAAAAAAACCACATATACACAAATACTAAATTCACCAAAGTAACTTCCTGTAACATTTTAAAACAATAGTAATTTTAACAGTTCAAAATGTTCAGTCATTTCTTCTGAGAAACTCACACAAAGGGATGCGCACACTGACTCTGGCCTCAGCTCAGCAGTGTTATCTGTCAAAATCTGTGCTACTCATGTAATTAGCACAGCAAAGTTGAAAAAAAAGAGTTTTGATGCCAACAAGCACAACTTGCACATTGTGGCATTTTTCTGAGCTTAAATAAGTGGAGTCCTGCTACTAAGTGTGAATACATTTATAAAGACTTAATGTATATTGTGATAATTTATTTGGAACTTATTCCTATAGAATATAAATTCTGACACAAGACATTAGTTCAGTGGGTAGTTTCATGTTGTTTGTTTACTTTGTACTATCTGGGCCAGAAAAAAATACAAAATAGATGAGTTTTCAGGGTGCACTTGCAGGGCCCATTGAGGTCAGTGATTATCACTTGGCACCATACAAAGGCCCCTGTTCCCAAATGCTTCCACACCATTTAAATCAGCAGGTACTGTGACTATTCCAATGTGGGCTTACACAAGCATGAGATTTTTTCTGATGTGGAATCTGGAGGTGAAAAAAAAGTTTTAGGGTGCTTATATCACGTATGTCATAGACTACTCTAATAGTGCATTTAATAAAATGGTTAACTT
This sequence comes from Bombycilla garrulus, assembly GCA_013400315.1. Classification (NCBI taxonomy): domain Eukaryota; kingdom Metazoa; phylum Chordata; class Aves; order Passeriformes; family Bombycillidae; genus Bombycilla; species Bombycilla garrulus. The sequence goes on from VXBU01010560.1 coordinate 443,000, forward strand.
ATTTCTAAAGACATTATGCAATGCACAATTGTAGCCAAAAGCAACTCTATTCCCCACCACAAGAGAAGTAAGCTTGTTTTTTAAATGTACAAATTTTTTAACAGGGAAGAAGCTGCCACCTTTGTATTGTCTGTAAATGTGATACTATCTTGTGGTTGCTGCTTCAGCATAGGGAAGGTCATTATTGATGTAATACAGCAGCTGAGTTCGAGTTTGAGATCAGAGCAATGTGTTTTCTGATTCTAAAAAAAGTAAGTTCTGTAAGGCAACCAGTAAACCAGAAGCAAAATGCTATTGGAAAGCAAGTACACTATTTAAGGGAACTTGCAAATGTAAAGCCATGTTATTTTTCAAAACTAAGAAAGAAAAAAAAAATAAAAAGACCCTGGGTCAGATAATTCCCTTCACTTTTTACCACAGGAAATGATCAAAGTAGCAGAAAATCTGCTCTTTTTGGCCAAACTTCTGTCAGAGACAGAAGGGGTCCAGCCAACACATGGTGTAGGCAGCCTTGCTGTAACAGGGGATGTGGCTGATGGGAAAGGAGGAGGGACCAGAGAAAATCTGTAGGGTAATACTTCTTATTAAACCCGCAGGAATTTTCCTATTCTAGATAAAACAGTGGCTGATCCAGTAAAGCAAATCTCAGACAGCACAGCCTTTCTTTCGGGGCTGTTGAAGGCTGTGAGTGAGGACGTGGGGCTGGGAGTGTTTGGGATGCTCTGTGCTCAGCAGCTGTGTTGCTGTAGGGAACCAGAGGTCTCTAGGGTGGCCCCTGAGATGTGTAAGAACTCCAGGCACAACGTGTACCTGCCAGAACAGTTTGGTGGGAAACGAAGGGGTTGGGTTTTATCTTTCTTTGCTTTCTTCCCTATCGGGCTCTTTGCAGACTTCACAAGCAGAAGCAGATGGTAGGGGCCAGTACATTTTACTTCTTTGTTCTTGCTGCCTGTGAAAGGTGCCAGATGGGCAATGATAAAGATAGAAATTCTCTTCCTGTAGCCCAGGGATAGCGGAAAATGCAGAGCTTCAAGGCTGCTCTATCCTCACAGGATCACCATAACATGTTTTTTTGGGCCCACTGTTTCACTCTTTGATTTTTTGCCAAGAAACTGACAGAAAATCCCAATGGCAACTTGACAGGGGCATTGAGGACCAGTTAAATATTTCCCATATGACACCAAACCACCACCATGTTTGGATCACTCGCAAATGATCCAAAAATTAGATGGGCTAGGTATGAAGTGAAAGGCCAGATCCTTCCTATGAATAACTCAGAAAATTAAACACTATATACTCAGGTGTTCGCTTACTTGGGAATTAGAATGATCATACTTTTTATATGTAAGAGTAGTTCAAAAGTATATTTAATTTACATAATTAGCAGCAGTACTCAGAACCATCTTCTTAATGAAGACAGACATCTATGGACACAAAGTACCTTGTCCATGACTTTAATTAAATACTAATGTTTTCCAAACTATGTTCAAATATTAAGGGTTGTTTTTTGTGTGGCAAAGTAAGGAATTACATATTGATTTTCATTAATCTGAATATTTTCCTAGAGCTGGTTTTATTGTTCTGGAGTCCTTTTGAACCTAAGAGGGTTTTTTATTTTGTTTTTTTAAAACCATGCAGAGTATGATGCTATATTCCAACAAGTCAAAAGCAGCATTTCAAGATTAATGCAGAGATTCCTGGGGTCTTTTGTCAGCTTGCCAGGCTCTTGTTCCTGTTCTAACGTAATTCTTTATAATTTCCTTTTATGTTAATAAAGATTTCTTGTGGCTGTAAAAGTTGAAGCTGTCTCACTCCATAGACAGCCTGGTTCTTATGTAGATACTATTTAGATTATTTAGAAATCCTGCTGGTTGCCAGATGGAGCTCTTCTGGGTTTTATGTTAAATACTTGGAAAGCTAAATAGCTTGATTTTCCTCTCCTCCCTCCCTCAATAAAATAAATACTTGAAAAGGGATTACTAACAACTTGCTTAAATTCAATTTTAAAATCAAATTATTCTCAGGGAAGTGACTGGAAGTATGAGATGATCTTAAGAAGTATGAGAAGATCTTAAACCAGCAGCTTTTCTCCAGTTGTGTTTGGGCAGCAGGAACCTGAACTTTAGTCTGGGGATAGAGAACAGAGCCCTGAAGCCCACTGGGTACTGGCACTGATGAACTTCTGTTTCACACTGCCTGCACACCAGGTGTTCCCTGTGTCATGCAGAAGGTGCTTGGGAAGCACTGGGAGTCAATGTCCCACTAACCATAATTCTGTTGTTGTCAACTTACAAAATGTCAAGAGAGCGATTCTGGCCCTCAGGGTTATGTTTTTAAGCACAGAGTAAGAAATTGCCCTTTCCTAGTCAATTCTTTTTCTGTATGTATTGATTCTGTCTGGTCCACATTACATATAGGAAGTCTTTCAATTGGCTGTTCAGGTGCACTTTGGCCCCTGTTTGCATTCTGAACATGCACACAGTGGAAAAAAGTGAGAAAAGTCATCTCGATTTGTGTGTGCAGAGTGACAAATTATAGGCCCTGCAGCACTTCAGAATTGGCATGCAGTTAATGCTCTGGTCTTATTTAAATGCTTCAAATTTAGTCAGTGTTTAAAAATTTACTTTGTGATTAAAAATTTACTATGAAATCAATCTGTTCTGGCTATATTAGATTCATAGTTCAAAAACTTTTTCCTCTTTCATCATCTTAAAGTAGTCATTGGTCTAAAACTCTTCAATCTCTGGGTCTGGCTTAAAAAAAAACCAAAAATAAATTGAGCCCTGTATTTCAGTCTTAGCATTTTTGAAAGCTTTAAAGCTAATGAGTTAACCTATTTTTAAATTACAGAGCATGGAAAAATAGTGGGTGTATTCTTTTTCATGCTGAAGTGAGCTATTGTTTTTCTGCTCATAATTAAATACTCACTTTTTAGAAACTCAGATAGGTCATAGGCATTGCAAGAAAGTCTGTAAGTGAAACTGCCTGCATGAAATTTCCTTAATACTGAGTTTAGACATGGATTCATTCAGGATCTGTAATCTTGTCTTGTCCAGTGACTGGCATTGGAGGAGTTTGTGCCAACAGCCTGTAAATGGAGCTGGTAACCTGTGAGTGGGCAGTTGTTGAAGTGAGCACTACATGCTCCAGAGACACCAGCACTATCTCCGAAACTCCAGATAGGTGCTGCTGGCTGGGCACTGCACGTTGTGATAGATACTCTCAAGAAATTACAGTGAAATAAAGGACTTAAAAAAGCTATGAGGAAGAGAGGCTCAAAGGGACGACACACCTTGGGGTTTTTAAGGGGGAAAAATGGAAAATATTTGGTCAGAACTGTAGGAGTATTTAGGGGCTTAACTCCCATTGATTTTCAGTGGGAGGTGTATGTCTGGATGTTTCGTGGGTCTGGTCATTTGTGATGAACTTTGAATGCCTGTGGTTTTAAAATTAATTTAGGATGTTGGGTAGAGACTTACTGAAACTCTAAGAAGCTAGGGAATTTGCAGCTGAAGTACCAGAATGGGCCATAGTTGTGTTCCTGCCATTCTGACCCTTCTGCATGGGTTACAAGCTCTTGTTATCTTTGCAGGTGCCCTGGCTGGCAACAGGCCAGAGGCCGAGTTCTACCTCATGTGTCTTTTATGGCTGCCAGATGCCAGCATTGTGCATCTTACTTTCACATCAGAATCACAGATTTCATTTCTGTCCCTCCACCCTCTGCTCCTGGTGCAACACCCAGATGTGGAAAAAAGATCCCTTTGTACTCTGTGCACATTATCCCTGTAGAGGCCACATATATGAGGATAGATCCTGGTAACCAAGGAGCAGATGGCACTAGAAAAATACCTGTTCTCTCTGAATACAAATTCCAACCATCTCCATCCCACATAGATCCTCTCAAAATGTGTCTTGAAGAATTGCCCCAGATCTGTGTTCCCTGGATCTGCATTTCACATGGTTTGTCAGAGCTCTAATGCTCCTCAGAAGGAAGGGTAATCTGCCTTAGGTATTTATGAGGTGATTTGAGTTGGGGGAGAAGCAGGGAAGCTGGATAGTAGATTAGTGGCCGGCTTAAAGTTATAGCCCTTTAGGGTGTCCTTTTGGGCTTTTGTATGGCCCCTGAAGCTTCTATTTTACCTAAGTGCTGTTTGCTAACCTTTTGTATTGAGTTGATCTGCAGCTTTGAGTTCAGCAAGACAGAGGAGGCATCTGAATTTACACTGCTCTGTAATATCTATTTATTGAAGAATCACCTATAACTTTCCTATACTGGACCCTGAGGCTTCTTTTCTTATCTTGCCACGAGCTTTTTGTTTATGAAAACTACCTTAGGTTTCTGTCCAGCTGAAGAAAATAACTCCATAGGAAACCCTATTTGGTGTATTTATCCAGTTCTTACTGATCTTCCTTTTATGGACAGTTTCAAGATAATTAGATGAAAATTACTTTCTTTGAGAAAGTAATTTTACTCCTAAATATCAAAGTCATAGCCTGAAACGTGTGAACATTTTCCTTTGTATGTGATTAAGCCCACATCTGTTCATTGGGTAGAACAGAGGAAGAGCCATGCTTTTCTGTCTTGGTATGTAAGACAACAAAAGACCAAATGTTCTTCTTTGGTTCACTTTCACGACTGAACTGTGGTGCACAGAAATGTCTGGCTGCATCAACAGAGCTGGTTTGAACACTGAATGTCCTTTGATTATGGGCCCAGCACTTTGCAGTTGTATTGAGAAAAAGAAAAAATATGGTGAAGAACCATGTTAGTACATTATATTGTTCTGTATTAGGTTTGGTTTTGTTTAAAACAAGAAAGCTCAAATCAGAATTATGTGCCAGTTCTTTATAAGATCCCACTCATTTGGCAAAGGAATTGCATTAATTGCCTCTTGTTTTCAGTACTGTGTCATTACAGAAGAGAGAGCACATGCTGCACTTGTGAACGAAATAATTCATGAATAACTCACATCTTTGAAGCCTTTGCTGTATTTTTCCCTTTTGCTTTGAAAATAATGGTGGTTTGTGGAAGACTTTCCCTGGATGATAAATACACTTCAAAAATGTACAGCGGTGATCAGAAAGAAGCTTGAGTAAAACATACTTTTAAAATCTAGTATAGATTTTAATGCCTAGTATAGACATTATAAAAAAGAGTCAAAGTACTTTTTAAAAGCTTTTCCCAAAGGTATTACTTTAGTCATAGTTTTACCTGGGTTGTTGTTGCAGCTGTTTACTGTGACTGTGGAAATCTCCCCATGAGATGATTTTAGAAGATGGACGGGTTTCACTTATAGAAGATGCACTTGCTCACTGGGTTTGGATCTCTTTTAAGACTGTGATCCCTGGGATGTTGCATGTTCTTCCTTGTGAGACTGCATTTTACTGAAGTGATCTGGAATTCCCATGGATCACTGATGTCCAAGGAAAATCACTCCTGCAAGAGAATAGAGCATAAAGAATGTTCACAGTACAGCTGCTGGAAAATGTTGTAAGATGGACACTTCTATTTCAGTAATTCTGAACTAGCCTCTCTACCTCAGCACTATTAATTCCAAAATTTAAAGGATTTCAGCTGCCAAAAAAGTTTAAAACCTACATGATTCATTAAAGCCTTCCTTCATATTTTGCTCTTTTCAAAGTATATCTATCAAAAATAATAGGTTAAATGCTGGGGGGTTTATGCCAAAAAATATCAGGTTTTGGTATCAATGGGGAAAAAGCAAACTGCTTTAATTTTCAGAAGTGGGCTGCAAAAGAATATTTCCTTTATGTATTAAGATGCTCTGTAACTCAGTTATTGTACTTCTTACATCATTCTAAAATAGATTTTTACTGTTGATTTGCATTGACGTCCTACAGTTTTATTTTAGAAAAGTGCTCAGCTTGTTCATGTGTTTCAGTATAGCGACTATATAAATTTGTCCTCAGAATCAAATAATCTTGGTAGTGACAGAGTGAAATGATATTATATTTATTTCTAAGGGAAAAAGCTAGCGCTGTGCTGAAGTCAGATTGATGATAATTTCAACCTAGTAATTTTAAATGCTGTATTTGTAGTAGTGTTTGAGGACTTCTGTGATCCTGAAGCATATTGTTTTCAAACTGTTTAATTTCACCACTCCAGGAAGTACAGAATTCTCAGACCATTTTTTTTTTTGGCGGGGGGAGAATTGTAGCCCTTTAGAATGTACTTAGCAAAATGTTCCTAGTTAGGTCTAGTTTGCAGAGAGTCCTAACTGCAGATACGAAACTGGGATGTACAGGTTTAACATGTTTGAGAGATGCTGTTGTAATCTTAGTGAAGAACTGCATTACCTCACGTTTGGGTATTTTGACTTTTAAATGAAATACAGATTTTTTTATTATTTATAAGTAACCTTTCATTTTTTTTATTATTTTTTTTAGATGAAAGCCCTGGAGTGTTTTATTAAATATCTCACCCCTCTTTAGTTCTTGTCAAATAGTTCCATTCCTTGTCTATTTATTTAATTATTTTTTAAATACACAGCATAATACCCTGTACAAATATGAAGCACTGATGTTGGCATCAAATTAGCTTCTGTTTTCAATGGGGACAGAGTTTATACCATGAGTCTCTTCACTGGATAAATTCTTTGTGTCTAACATCTCCAGATAGACAGACAGACTACTAAATACTCATTAAATACTAAGTAATTATTAAATTTCTAAAAATCTGCATCAGAACTAACAGCTAGCTGAGAACTTCTGCTTATAAGCAGGGACCTTTATGGAAATATATTTGGTAATAAAGTAAATGCTTGTAATCATTGTGCCCTGCCAGTGATTTTGGGTCTCTTCATGTTAGGAGTGGGAAAGAAGGTGGAAACTTGTTTGGTCAAACAGTACAGCTCAGTTCTCAGGGAATAAAAAAAGCCCTTGCAGAGCTGGCTTGGATGAGCTGATAAATAGGGAGCTGTAGCTTGCTGATAACTGAGGGATTTGTAGAGCACATCGAGTCACAGGAACTGTTAAGGGCAGTTGGGCCAAGTCTGCTCACAGTGAACCTTTCTTCTTCCTCAGAACAAAAGCTGTATTTTCTATCCCAGGCTGTCGTGTATCTTCACCTTTGAGGACTGTGCTTTTCTAGAAGCACAGATAAAAAACAATGCACCTGTTTCCCATGAAGTATTTCCCAACAGTTATCACTTATTTGTGGCTGTCTTGATCCTGAGCATGGCACTATGTAATACTGTCCAGTGATGCTTTACTTTTTCGTGCTTTTTACACTGTTCCTCACATATTCCTTAGTGCACATCATCAGATTAGAAGCCATAATTCACTTCTGTTTCTATTTCTTCTCTAATGCTTCCAAAGATCTCTTGTACTGATTTATAAAAACAGCTGGAGCTGCAATGTCACTCCATTTTAAGCTCTGAATTGTGTTAGCCATTACATTGGTTCCACACGCTGCTTGGGTGGAGACATCAGTTAAAATTCCCAGCACGGCCAGGAATTCCAGCTTTGTGTAAGTGGTGGCGATTTTCTAATTTTTATCTACATTACACTAAAAAAGAGGATTTTTCCCAGAGCAATTTACCAAGAGGGGAGAAATGGAAATACTGTTTGAGGATGACCTTCCACCCCGGTGATCTGGGGGTGACATTGGCTGATGTCTGTTATTGCTCAGCTTCCCTGCCGTGGTTTTGCAGTAGTCAAGTGTTTTGTCATCCCTACTAAACAGAAAACTCCTGAGCTCACTAAACAGTTTGTGAGGGGTTTGGGAAATGGCAGAAGGATTTACGAATGCAACTGCAGAACAAAGTATTCCTCAAGTTTACCTGAAACAAATATGGGTCCTTTTTGAGCAGACAAGAATGCATTGATTCTAACAATTTCTTCAGTCTGAAGTGATATTCCTGACTCCAAGATCCTGAGAAAGAGAGGGAGAGATAAAAAAAGAAGGGAATTACTTTGCAGCACTCCAGCATGGGAGCAGGAAAAGTGTTGTTTTGATTGTCTCCAAAAGAGAGGCAGTGCTGTAATTCTGTTTCGTTTTCGTCCACAGAACTTGAAAAGATTTTTCCTAGAAATGTGTAATGGGACTGTCAGAAATCAGATCCCTCCCCTTCCCAGTAGTTTCCTGCTGAAGTCATTTAAGGCCTCTCACAGCTTTCATCTGTGTAGGCACTGAGAGCTCATGGGCCAAGATTTCTATTTTTTTTTCAAAGGGAATACTAGCAAAGCTGAAGCACTTTTTGAAAAGTCCTTAGGAACGAAAGTTGGAAGTTTCTCTGCATGTGAAGCTGGCTCTCCAATTAACCAGTTTCTCATTTCCGTTCTGTTTCTGCCAGTCCCAGTGAAGTGGCTGTAGGTGTTTTTCTTGTTTTAGGTATTGCTAAAAGCATGTATGTGAGCTGCCCAAAGGGGCGGAGAGGGAAGTTGTTCCTTACTTCACTTCTGGGACTGTCTGTTCAGGGCTTTACACAGGAGGTGACTTGGAAAGGCTTGTGAATTCCATTTACTGTGCACTCAGACCTGATGATCGCAGTAGGCTGAGCACACAAAACCTGCTCTGCAGGCAACAGCCCTTATGCAGTAGCTATTTAGAAAAAAAAATCCCTTTGTGGAACTGGCAGATAGCCTGCATTTGCAAAGATGGGAATTTTTGTTGGTTATATATACTATGTTTAACACAATGATCAAGGCAATGTGCTCTTAGAAGAAACCATTTCTACTCTGAATAAATGGATGCTACTCAGCATGCATTTTCTGGTTGGACTGAATTCAATCCTCCCATTCTGAAATAAATAGCTTTTTTGGATCGCATTCACTTGTCTCTCAGACAAATCTGTCGTATGGATTTGTTCCTTAGATGAATGATTTAATCCTGTTTCTTTCAAGTTGAACTCTGCCTGGCACAAGAGTGAAAAATGTTTTTTTCTTTCTCCTTCTGTTTAGAAGACCATGTTGTATTGTGAAAGGTGAACTTCATTCCCAAAAGAGATGAACTGCATTCCAAGGTGGATTTACCGGTACATGTTGGTAATCCTACAGCAGTGCCATAGGCACCTTATCAGACAGACATGCCTTGGGCTAGTCTTGAGCCTTAGTCACACTGCACATATCAGCTCTTCTGTAAAGCTTTAATTGGAAGTTATGTGTCTTTAAAGCCTAGAGGAATCTTCTCTCTAGAGAGTGAATTTCCCTATTTTGTTTTACTATTAATCTTTGGGGATAATACAGTATACAAGTATAATATACAGGTATTTCAGCTTTGGAGCATGAAGAGCTTCCTGATGTTTGCTGGCTGTTATAAATTACATATGCATTGAAGAGAAGAAAATGTTAGTATTTAAGTAGGCCACCAGCATGCTGTGAATGCAATCCACTGCATTCATATGACATTTAAAGTGTGCATTTGCTATGGAACTGTGCATACCTAATGTGTAATTTTGGGGGCTTTCCTTGATCCAGTGGATAAAGAAGCTCCGTGAGTTGAGTACAGCCTAAAAAACAAATTTACTGCTTTGAATTAAACTCCTGATTGGGTCTTAGGATCACATATGGGACTGCTGAACTAATCAGTACATTTGGAGAAAAACTGAAGTTCACTCCCAGCATCTGACCCTTATCCTGCAGTGCTGGCAAGCCCTGAGCATTACCTGTCCCTGTCACCTCCCCACATCCCATCTGTCCTTGTGATGAGACCATAAGTCTGAGGCCAGCCAGACAAGATGTTCTGTGGCCTTTTTGATAAGGGCTGATGTGGCCTGAAGTGAGAACATGGCACTTCTAGACAGTCTGGATTCAGGTTGTCTGCAAGGGCCACCTGGAAAGGAGAAGTTAGGTTGTGGCTCAAGACCTGTTTCTAGGAGTGGCCATCTCAGGTACAATTTAAGCAAACCTGCTTAATTTGCTATGGTTCTGTTTGTGCTGGAAGCTTACTCAGCCTCTCCCAAGGCTTTAGATCTCTACCTGCTTGCTAAGGTATTTTTGTTTATCTGTCTTATTACTGGAATTATTCTTGTTGCTTAACTACAGTGTTGGCAAAAGTTGTTGTCACACTGAAAACAAGATTTAAACTAAATCCAAAGACTTTGGAGTCGGTGCAGCTGTATGATGGGGAGGAGCTGGCACATGCTTTCTTAGATTTGAAACTATTAACCATATATTCAAGGAAATGGCATCTGAAATGTCTTTGTTTCAGATGGTAACTGGTAATTTTCACCAAGTGCGGCTTTTGGGTTTTATTATAACCTCTTCTGTCAAGTGGCTACAACTAGCCAACCCTACTTTTGTAAGTTAGCAATGGTAATTAGAGATGCCTGGTTCTACTTTACTGTGATATTTACATACACTAGTAAAGACTGATAATAGGAAAGCTGTCACTCAGAAGCCATTCTGCCAGAATGTCTGGCCACTCTTTGGCCCCTTTTGTAATGCATGGTACCAGTCACCACAATTCACTGGGGGTGACCTAATGGCCAGTCACCTCTAGTCACCACCTAGTCTCAGGGCAGCAGCATTTTTATACAGAATTCAGTTCTGTGAAAACCCTTCTAAGAATCAGCAGAAGAGCTGGCTCTGTAACTGAGGCATACAATGCACAGGGGTGACAAAAACCTGCACAAGCAGTGTAAGCCTTCCTTGTGAAGAATAGAGCAGTCAGAGTTGCTGGCAGGAAGTGCTAAGAGTGTCATTGGCTGCCTAGGTTAGAGAAGGATCGGGTGTGTTCAGTGAGGGGACAGTATTTGTTTAGGTTTTTCCTCCTGGGACTACTTTAGTATTTCAAGCACGTTTGGGAACTTTCTTTTCCCCCAGTGGTCTAAGATGTGAACTGGACAGTGTGTACGGATCTGAGAGAATAAGACTTAGCAATGTTTCAGGAAAAGCAGTTGCATGTCCTATAATGACAGCTTTGTTTCTGGGTGCCTATGTAGACTCAGTTTTTGTTTGCTGACTTTTCTTTCAGCTTAAAATACACAAGAAGATGTCTGTTGGGGCTGAAAAAACCCTGAAGATAGACAAAACTGTAGAGTAAAAGGAGCTGAACCCAGTCCTGCCTGGGAAGTCCCTATGTGTGCTGTATCAGAGAGAACAGCTGGGGTCTGCTGACACCATTACAACACCCACATTACTTTCCACCTGACTGTGTGCTTAGTGTGCACGCCCTGTCCAGCAAAGTGGAGAGCTGATGCTTGTCTCCTTTTTACTCAGTGTCTGTGGGAAGGTAATTTAGAGCAGCATTGCCTGAGTCACTTTGTCACAAGCCCATTCAAAAGGCATTTGCTGCATGTAAACTGCTCCAAGATGAGGAGTAGACACAAAGGGATATACTTGTACAAGTTGCTGTTCAGAGATCTTGAAATATAAAAATACATAGCTCTGAAGGAAAAGGCCAAGACCCTGAAAATAACTGGCCAGGGTAGTGGAAATTGTTTAAAGAATGATTGGGAGCAGCCACAACCATTGCCAAAATCATTACATTCATCAAGCAGAAAAATGAGCCTGGTGGTAGCAGTGCATCCAGATGGCCAAGGAATCCAAGGAATATTGGTAATCCATGCATTTGCCTGCTTGGAATCTTGTCCACACACCAGCTCAGGGGGACACTCCAGAGGGGCTCCCAAAATCCCAGGCACTGAGCTGCTGTCAGTCTCTGAGCAGGACTCGGGCTCCTCAGCAGTCAGACAGTGGCTGAGGAAGCCACAGCTCCAGGGGAGCTCCGTATGCAAACCCTGGCTCGTAGGAGCCACGCCAGAGCCTGCATTGCTGTGCCTGGGCCCGAGTACTGTGTGTGCTGCCAGTGTGGCTGGGGCCGTGCCAGCAATTAGGGACCCTAGGAGGTGTCTGGAAACTGATGTACAGGCTTGTGCAGCTCTCCTTGCAACACAACTTTTCCCAGCAGAGTATGATTGCTGTAACATGGAAGGGAGCTTTGCTCTGCGCATGCTAAGTACCCTTATCTCTCAAGTGTCCTAACTAGCATAATTAGATTAAACTAAGAGGAATTGGGCCTAAGCTCGTCTCTGCATTACATTCTGCCACTCCTTTTCAGACCCAGAGAAAGGACTTTGAGCCTAAAAGCCTGCCTGTTCTTTCCAATTATATTAAGTGGCCTAAAAAAAGATTTTTTGTTTATGTTCTTTCTCTACAAATTCTGTTTTGCTCTTGCTACAATACAATTGTTAGTTCCATCCTGGAATGATTGGCATGTATGTAAATTGGAATAAAAGGATCTGATCTGAACTGTTAACTAAGTTGAAAAAAGAAAGAAAAAGCAAAGCTGTGCATTAGTGTAAGAAAGCCGTCATTAAAGGGGCAGTGTTTTTTAATACAATTAAAAGTCAAATATTATGGTTACCATAATATTAAGTCATTCTCTCCACAATTCACCTGTCCTCTTAATTAGGACAGAACTTTCCCCATAAAGCATCTACTTTATTTTTAGACAGAACTGTGGCTACTTAATGTCTAGCTCATTTTAAAAACTACTAGTCAGGTGCAGCCAACAGACAGTGGCATTACAACAAAACCCACTTTTTGTTTTTGTTGTTACTAGCCTTTTCTATGATACTTATATTACATCATGATTTCTTTTTTTAACACTGATCAGCATCCTCATGTGCAACTGCAAAGACTTGATGTGGTAACAGTGAACACTAGAACAATTGAAACTATCCTAGATGTCCCCTTGCAGTACATCAGGTGAGGTGTGTATCACCTGCATTAGCAAAGTAAAGCTGCCAGGGACAGGGACATCTTCTCACTTCTCCTGTTTAAGTAAACATTTAAAAGACAAGAAACCTCCTCTCCAGTATGGAACTGAAATGTGCTACAGAACGATTCACATCAAATAAATGAATAGTTTTCAGTTGCAATCATTCCCTATTGAGTTGAAGTGGTATTATGCTGTTTTTAATCTCATCAGTTCCAGAAAGCACGCACAAATGAAAAGAAGTGATTTTAACACTGTAGGAGGGGGAATAGCAGCTTGTACAGAGCATACAGCCAAAGGAAGAGCAATAATTTTACAATAACTGACCTCAATTCTATGCCAGTTTACAAATTCTGCTACAATTAATTTATTATAATTTCTCCATTCCTGAAAAATTAAACCTGCATGGTAACCCATCAGTCTTTAACCTATCTCCAGTTTCCACACTTTTTTGCCACAGAAGAATTTAAAACACTTATAACCCTTTCCCAGTTTCATCTGATTGCCAGTCATACTTTCCTTCAACCTCTGCTGCCATCTGCAACGACAATCAGCCTTAGAATGTATCAAGAAACATAGGCAACAACCTTTTGAAATGGTCCTTTTGGGCTGAAATGCACACACAGGAACACTCCCTGCCTAATGCTAAAACACAACCACCTCTCTGGTGACCAGCATAAGTAATATGACAGCTTGTAGCAACACTAAATAATAATCTACTTAGCCTAGAACAAAAATTGAAGCAGTGGGAATGTGTAACATTTAAATCAGCATTTGCTGGGGAAACATTTCTCTTGTGACACAGAAACTTCACTGACTGCAAACATTCAGAAATTTTATAGTGCAGTACCTAAAGCTGGTAAATTCAGCAAAAATTACCTCAGTATTCTTGTATTTTGTTGATAGTACCTGTGCAGATTTGGAAAGATTTCTTCTTAAAAGCACCAGACTTCTTCGGGAAGATTTTTCATTTGTACAACAGGAAGCTCCAGTCCTGCAGAAATATAATATTCTGATGAGATTATAGTCAGAGACGGTGCAATAGTCAAGACACTAATTTGTCATGTACAGCTCACTGTTCTGCTTGAATGAATCCCTCCCTCTTTAGACTCAGCTCTGTACTGCAAACACTTGGTTTGAGGGCTGAATTTATTCTTTCCTTTAGTACTCCAATACTCCTGGAGAGCTGAGGTCTGATGCTCCTCTTCACATGGAATAGCATCTTAATTTCCCAAGGTGACTATTGATTTGAGCAGGATCACTTGGCATTACACATCCCACGGAGATGTTACAGATAGCATTTCTGAGGTTTGTCTATGCTGAAAAACAGTTCTGCCAAGGACTTTGCTCATTAAAACAGCAGTGAAAAGCAAATGTTGGTGACACCTGAGTGCATTTAAATTAGGATTTCCAGTATGCTTAAACAACAGGAAAAAATACATAGGTGATTTTCCTATGCTATTGGTAATAATACAAAGGTGTATTTCTAGCATAATTTTAAAGTTCAATTTTTCACTTGTTTTGGAATGTTCTTAACACAGGAAAACAAACAAAAGATCTCTATTTTTCCTATGGTGCTCCTTACAAATGCCAACTTGTCAAGTTGCCACTACAATTGAAAGGCACACAAATCAAAGGCCTTCATATACTGGAAATTTTAACAATTTGGCAAGCAGAATATGCAATTCATATGGTTAAGAACAGAGAGTAGGCACCAAAACAATGGTAATATCTTGTTGGTTTGAGGGCTTGTTATTACAAGAACATTGTCTTGAAATATTATTCATAGATACTGCCAGGTTATCTGAATTAAGTCCTACAGCCATATCTGCCTTCGTCTTGGGAAAAAAAATACATGCTAAGCCATTGTAATTAACAAAAAAAAATTTTTTTGTTAACTTGAAAACCGCACAGAACTAATTGGAATTGTAAAATTTCAGATCAAACTGTTTAATTCTGTAACCAAAAAAAAAAAAATCTAATTAGAAATGTTGAAAAATCTAAACAGATCCATTTTGATAGTAGCCAACTGCTCACTTGTAAATATGCTCCACCTCTCTACTAGGAAGCAAGAGATGAATTCTTGCAATTCTCTTGGTAACTCTGATCCAAGTCCTTCTGAAGCCAGTGGAATGATTTATATCAAAACAGCTTATTAGATCTTCATTTTACGTGTTTGTCTCACTGAGATGAATGCTTATTTCATCTTTCAGGGCTTCCAAACTCAACTCTATAGTTTGTCAAGAGCTGTTTTTTCTCTTGAAACTGAGACGTTATATTAAAGGGAGCACTGTTGGATAGCAACAGATATTTGTTACTGGTCCGTGGCAAGATACCAGATTATATCAATGTTAAAAACATAATTTCAATATATTTTGAGAGGAAAAGTCATACTGACCACACAAAATGTCCTTAGGTAACACCTATAATGAAGAAGCCACTTCTGATAGGCAGCTCTTGCTCTTGCAGGTGTACTCTCACAAGGCTGGGAAAGTCTTTATTTTTGGAGGTTTCCATGGTAATGCTGGCAGTCCTAAATGGAAACAAAAATATTTAAAAGGAGATGTTAAAAAAAAAAAAAAACATGATTCCAATGTAACTGGAGTTTGTATTTTTCTAAGAGTAGAAAGCAGAAATGTATATGAGTTTAAAAATTCTATATAAATTAAATCCAAAACCAAATTCAGACACATTTTTATAAACTCTTTTGGGTTTGGCATCATGCAAGATTCTTTAGAGGCCGCCTTTTAAGAATCTGCAAAAACAAATTGACTCTTTTCATGTTTTTTCTGAACCAGGCAGCCATTTTCTACAACCTGAATTTCCATACAAACAAAATAATCTTTGGAAAGGTGAAAATGCTTGCTCCAAAAGTACATAACACAAAAGTCCAAGCAGATTTAATTGATTTTTAGAAATAGCCTTTAGGCACTTTGTATGGCTGAAGTGAAACTTAGGCTGCCATCTTAAAAGGAAGTCTGCGACACTGGAGAGGTTTTTAGGTTTCTTTGTGGTGCTGACAGTGAATCCCTGTGAGGGACAGGGCAGAGCTCAGTGAGTGCTCCTTGCCTGCCCTGCCATCCTCCAGCCCCTGGGATGCTCCAGCGAGGCTCTGGAACCAGCTCTGCACTGTCCCCTTGAGAGCAGAGCTGCAGTGACAGTGCAGGTGGATCAGCAGTCCTGGAACGGCATCAGCGAGGCTGTGAAGGTGGCACAGATCCCCAGAGACCTCAGGAGGGACAAGGGAAGCCTCCTCCTCCTCTCTGCTCTCGCAGCAGGCTGGGAAGGAGGCCCGAGGCAGGGTTGTGTGAGCCTTTGCCTGAGTTCTCTTTGCCTGGAGGGCTCCCACTCAGCTGGCCCAGCACTCGGGCAGTGCAGGGACCTGCTGGCACTGCTGGACTCAGGGACCTGCTGGCACTGCTATTTATACACCCTGCTTGAAAAAGAACACTTAAATGTGCCTCTGTTATAAGGTCCTAGTTGTAAAAAAAAACCCCAAACAATTCCGCATCTGTGAAAACTTCCAAAAATTGCTTTCCTCCATGTAGAAGCCGGATATATAATTGTTGAATCAGGCTCTTGATTAGGTAGGACACAAAGGGCTTTCTCCCCCTGTGATATTTCCTGCCCAACAGCAGTGTTCCCCCTGCTAACCCTGTGAACATTTTACGGGAGACAGTTTTTAGTTATTATTGATTTCTACAAAGATTTATTTCCACTCTAGCAATCAGAATCTGAGCCCTTTTCTTCCTCCTTCCCCCACCCTCATTTTAATTTCAGGGTTTTTTTCAAGCCAAATTTCTTCCCACTTACTTGGTCTGCTCTTTTCATTAAAATAAGTTCTTCCAATGACCCCCAATCATTTGCCCTTCCTGTCCATTCTTGGTTATGCCAAAACTGTTAGTTCACAACAGGAAACCAATAGCTTGTGCTATCAGGAGACATTTCCTTCACAGCACAAAATGTCTGAATAATAATTTCAAGCAAGACTTCACCCATTTCCTGCGAATGGAGGGAAGTTTGCCTATCCCAGTCCCTCAGAGCTCTTTGTTTCCATCCCTTCGTGACGTAATGCTTTCTACATAGGGAGGATGGATCATTTTCCCTTACCAGCATGGAATTCAATGTGCTGTGAAAAGTTTTGATATACCTCTTCAGCAATAAAACATGTAACATTTACAAATAATAAAAAGCTAAGCTCTAGTTTATACTTGTGGAGTCTCTTTCAAAAAATAAACTCAACTTTTGGTGTCTGTATAATGAAAACATAGAGGCTAAATACAGTCTGGTTTATAAAATGCTTTGCTTGCAGGCTATTTAGCGCTGCAACTCTAACTACCGAGTATCCTCCAGCAGGTAGGAGACCTCACCTGGGATCAGCCCTTGCTCAGCACCAGAGGGTTCCAGGCTGAAATGTCCGTTGTGGCACAGCATTTACAGAAACACTGCAGATAGATAAACAGAATCATCAATTAAGCACTGCTTAGTTTTGTCCCTATGTAGCAAAACAGCCATTGACCAAATAGTGAAGCATAATTCATTTTTTAAAGTGATATGATACATCAAAGCCTTATTATGAGCGTAATGCTAAATTGCAAAAAGGGAAATATCAAGCAATACATGTTAGCTCTTCAGTGCTGAAATATTTAGGATACATAATTTTAGGCAAAAAAATATTTTGTCAAGCTATTCTTTATCTAAAAATGTAGGCATAGAAAATGCTATATGGGAGCCACTTTTTCCCATTGAACCCTACTGTGGTCCTTCTAAACTTATTTTTGTTTAATTATGCAAACTGGAATCAGAATATATTTTTTATTTAATTTTCTATTTTTTTTTAAACAAGCTTTATAAGGGCTTGTGATTATGATTTTTTTTCCACTGTTGGGGGAAGCAAGAAACCTTAAAAGGAGAATTTGCCAAAGAGTTTGAGAACCTTAAAAATAGCTCTTGTCACACTTGTTTTTATAGTGCAGTCTTAATTACAGCATTTTCTGTCACAGAAAAGCCATAATAAATCTCCCCATTATTCTGAAGACAATAAAATTTTTATTACATTGGTGCCTGCTCTGTAATTTGAAATGTTCAAGTCAACACGAAATGCTACATCTCTTATTCTAATTCACTTGTTCCCACCAAAAGAGCGAACTTAGTCAAGTTCCCTTTTCCATCCCTGCCTTAACCAGCACTGCCTGCATGTCCTGCTGCCTGTCTCCTCAGCTGGGGTGCTGCAGGAGGCAGGCACCTTCCTCCTCACAGCTTCTGGTCATGTTTGTGTTAGGTAAATAAACCGATTTAACACCTCTGCACAAGGAGCTGCTTTTAAGAACAGCAGCTTTGTGGTTCTGCATCTCTTGCTTGAAAGGCAGGAACGTAATTTTCTTGCTGCAGACAGGCAGAACTTTTACATTTTGTGTTTTCCAGTCCATTTCCAAAAGTGCATTTGTCAGTTATGGACCCAGGCAGCAGATTTCACCTACCCTGACCACCTTCAGTCATCTTTCCTCATCAGACTGTAAGATGTGAGACAATGTCAGTCTCTTTGTATTTGTTTCAGAGGAACTATGAAGATTAATTCTGTTTCATTTCACTTTAGGGCTGAGGAAAGCGTCTCCCTCTCAATGTCTTTGATAGATCAGAAAAGTGTTTCTGCAGGAAAAAAAAAATCTGTGAGATATCATTCAGTTCTTAATCCAATTGTTCAACCTTAAACATGGACATCTTGTTGAGAACCTCCTTTGAAGGTGATACCTCAAGACTATGGCTGCATTTTGCTCTTTTTTCTTTCCCTTCCCAATTTCGAATCCCCTTTCATTTAAGGTCATTTAAGTATGACTAAGTTACATTTAATTGTGTACTAAAACCTCAAGTGGTTGTTCATTCAGCGGTTTGCAAGGCTGAATCTGGAAACCCTTTCTTTGTTCTGGCCATCTGCCTCCAAAGCAGAATAGCAGGTGAGCTGGGGAAAAAGCAGTGCAAACACCAATGCCCAAAGACACCAGCTCCTATAAGACTGGACATGCTGAATCAATCTAACTGTCCCTAATGGCAATAAAAGCTAATGGCAGTTTTATTCTACTGGCTAATAGAAAAATACAAATGCCAAGGTATAACCATGCATTCTTAAAACAACAAAAAAATCAGGCCAATCATGAGACAAAGCTTCCTGTCAACCCCATGTTTTAATACTACGAACAGATCTTTTATAGCAACTGTGGGAACACAACGTCCTTTTCAGCTTGTAAAACTGCATTTGCAAAGCACTCTGAAAAGCTCTGTGGGAAATACACCAACTGTCAAGAAGTGACATCTTTCTTCCTATTATTAACTTGTATAATATGGTATGCACTTGAGTAAACTTCACTAAAAATCCTACACGAAAGGGAGTTTGTGCAGAGTATTTCTGTTTTGCTATGGAATAGATCACAGAGCTCTGTCCATCCATCAAAACACATGAGAAAATGATGCTTGATCCTAATTCTCTAGTTGGTGAGCTGAGACTTGGAAAACCTAGGAAATTTGATAAAGGCTGCACAGAGAAAGAAGCAGCTCACGGTCTGTTAGCCGTTACAGGGGCTGAAACTGCACATGCCAGCTTTTGGGACACATCACACAGTGCTAATGTGCAGAAGGTTCTAGAATAATGAATATCAAAATTGTCAGAGCTATCTCGTGCCCTCACTGCAGCTGCAATGATGCTGTCAGACACGGCTGGAGGGGAAGGGAGCAGAGGTGCTGCACAACAACCCTAGCAGACAAGGCAATGCCAGTAGCTGGAATGATCAAATGTCTCTGCTAAACTCACAGAGCGACAGAAGGAGCTAACAGCTGACGTTTTTAACTGGAATTTTTCAGGCAAGTAAAATTGTAATTTTATCAGAATAGTAAAATCAACATTGTATCACGCATAACTCTTGGCTTAACAGTCCTGGTAGACAAAAGAGCAGTCCTGGAAACTAGATACCTTTAAAATCCATGTCCCTTAAATAGGTTAAATCCCTCTATCTTTCACAGCAACATTTCTTCTGCTTGGAGCTCATGCTCTCATTATGTTTGACATTTTATTTCCACTACTGAGTTGTCCTTTCCTTGTTTATGCTCACTCACGGGGCATACTGGCCAGCCTACAAAAAAGTAATTTCAATGTTTTAAACTAGACTAATATATTTTGACTGTATCTTCTCTGACACAGAGGGCTGTAATGCAGCCAGCTGTTCATTGTTACTATGTTAAATAAAGTAGAACTCCCCTGTGTCATTCCATATGCTAACAAATGATGTAATGAAATTCTGGTCATGAGAAAATTCTATCATTATACCACCCAGCATCCTCCGTGAGCACTCAGAGGTGAACAGACTTGCCTGAAAAGCCCTATTAACACATCCTCCTTACATTACAGAACTACAATTGGTTTAACCTGATGTGCTGCTTGTTTTCTGTGTGCTATATGCCCCAGTAGTACAAGTTTTCTCTGTATTGGTGGAAAGATGCACAAGACAAAGACAGAAAACTTTGTTAACATGATGTTAACTGTGTTACCTTCTGCAAACACAGGGTGTGGGGAGCTGATTGTAAGAAATGTGATCTACAAGCGGCAGGTGGGACTGCTCAGGGGCAAAGATAGAGAAGGAGGGAGAGAAAGCCATTCAGGGAGAGAAAGAAGGTGCAGTTTCTAAGAGACCTTGGTGAAGTCAATTTAACTAGTTTGTTCTTCCTCCCTCCCTCCTTCCCTTCCTCCCTTCCTCCCTCCCTGCCTTGATAAATGTTGTGCCATTTCAGTGATCCGGTTTCTAACACAAACCCACACACAGTTGTAGGATCACAGCTAAAGAAATAAAGAAATGCTGAGTGGGAGTGAGACCAAATGCCAACTGTTAAAGTTTTACATCAACACTGAAACCAGCTTTCATAAGCTGTGCCTGAAAGTGTGAAAAAAGAAGCAAGGATAAGAGTGAAGGAAAATAAGTAGATGAGCTTTACCTTAGAAAATGTGGCTACAAATAGAAATTTTAACCTTGATTTAGGTGATTCTGGGTCACCTCTGTGACTTACTCACATGAACCAGGATGGCAAGAGGTACAGCTGGAGGCAGCTGAGGAAGCAGGAAAGGAGATAAAAGCAAGCACAATGTTTTTACCAGGGGAATTTTCAGACACGAGACACCAAATAATAGCAAACTAAATGTAAACTTTTAGAAGTTGCAGATGAGTGGTCAGTTCTTCAAAGTAAAATCGACATGTGGGGTACCATCCAGCCAGTCACAGGCTGCACAGGAGACTGGGTTGTGGAACTGAGTCCCTTAAATCAGCCAATCAGCTATGGAAATTGGGCACTGCAGCACAATTCTAAATTCCCTGGAGATGCACAAAGCATCCTATGAATTCATCATCCCTGTGAATTCTCTACTTCTACTCTATTTGAAACATGTATCTCTTGTCCTCCTCAGAGCCCATACAACACACTTTTGGTGGGCAGCAGATGCTGTCTAGAAAGCAGTGAGGTGGGAAGGGGAAGGTTCTGCGCTAGCACGGGAGCTAGAGAGAAAAGAAGAGGCTGAGAGCAGCCATTCCCAGTAAGCAGTGGGGTTTCCAGGGCAATCCTGCACCATGCTGGGCTTTCTGATCATCAGAATAGGATCTCTAGTACAAAACCAGGAGCATTGCATCATACCTGACTGTTGGAAGGCAGTCTCTTTTATTGGAAACAAAGATATTGGGAGATCCCCAGCTCTTTCCATTGCATGATCATCATTCAGCACTGCTAGCAATAGTGAGGGCTGATTTCTCTGGTGGGAAGGATGTGAGTTTGTGTGTTTGTCAAAATGAAAGGGAAAAAAAAAGATGAAGCATTTACAGAGACTAAAATTTTTGAAATTAGAAGAAATCCTAAGCATGTATGAGGACAGCAAAGCTCTGTACCCCACAGGGCAGAACTGTTTGAGTTACCTCCGTTCTCCTGCAGCAGGCAGCAGGACTGTACAGCCCAGAGCGTGGCCACACAGAGGCAGCAGCACATGACAATTAATGTTGTGCAAAGCCCCACTGGCACAGCTGTACTGCTTCAGGCTCTGGAGGAAACTTGCTTGTAGCCAAAATAGGTATCTGTACTGTGCAAAGCAGACGTACCCCAGGAGCCACAATAAACAGGTTAAAGCAGCCTGGATCCATCTCTGACAGCGCTGGGATGTGTTTCTTTCCATGATTCACAAAGGACAGGCAGAAACAATAAGTCAGCAAACACCAGTCCCACATAAGCTTGGCCTGATGAAGGTTTTCAGAGGAGGGAGAGAGTCTCATCTGAGTTTGAGCCTGGCTATGCTGCAGTTTTGTCTTGGTGTTTATCTGTTCTTTCCTAGAGAATTCAAGGCAAAATGTCAGCAGGCTTTCACTAGCAAAGATGGGGAGAGGAAGAACACCATATGGCATTTCCCAAACGTGTTCACATGCCTTTCACATGTTTATATTTCTTGACCATGGTCTGAGTCCAACCTCAAGGTAACCTTGAACCTTGCAAACTAAATACAGCCCTGCTCGTGCAGCTGGAACAGGTGAGAGAGCCAGATAACACTGAAGGAGCTTAATCCAGAGTTTTAAGAAAAGAAAGAAAAAATTACTCCTCAAAATCTGTGCTGCTACTTGCTACACTGACAACTTTTTATTCTGGAAATAGCAGTGCACCACCACATATCATGGATCTGAATGAAAAATCTAACAGTTTTATTGCCTAAATAGTGCACAGGATAAGGACACCTTAAGGACAGAGACACACTGCTGACTCACCCACCTGTGCTTCCAGATGAGCAGTCGCCTTGGGGAACTGTGCAGCAGAAAAGCCATTTTACAGATCTGCTCCTACTCTGTATTCTACTCGAGAAGAATACATCAATATTCACTTCCTGTAGCCTGGATGGTGTCTGTGAGCAGTGCTAGAACTGTGCAGTTCCCACAGAGCCCCTTCTGTGTCCCAGCTCCCAGCAGAGCTGCTGACCCAGTTGTAGAACCTGGGGGAACGAACCTGTGTTAAAATTCCCATAGGGGATATGACTGTGAAGCTGTGGGCTGTGATCCAGGGTCTGAGCCTTCCTGAAGCAGTTTTATTTCTGTAACATAATTAGTGATGTAAATGAATTGGCACTGAAGCACCAGTAAAACAATTCTTTAATTCTTAACATGGCTTCAGACTGTTGAATCACAAAATACATGTTCTGTAATATTTATTTTCTTTTAAAATTCACTTAAAAAAAAACCCAAACAAAATGCCTTTCCCCACTCTCCCTGGAAGATAGATAATATTTTGTGAAGTATTTTGGTAGAAGACACAGATTACTGTATTTATTGGTGACATCATAATGAATTAAAGTAAAAAGACAAAAAAATAAAGCTATTACAAAGAGGTCAAGTTCCAGCCATTTGTCTGGAGTAAGGTTCAGTTTTGAAGTAATTTTTCAAAAGAGATTTTATGGTTACAATTTATAATGAGGTTAATTTGAAACTGAATATGCTAATCATTGGTTTGATACTCTTGACACTGCAAATGTATTGCTTCCTTTGGTGTGATAATGTTACTTATCATCTTTCTTTTGCCACTCTGTCAAAAGAATAATTTCAATTTCAGTCAGAGGCTCTGACTTTCATATTCATGGAAGATTTTGCTGTTCCATTATCTTAACACTGGAAAAAACCATCTCTGGATGAATCACAACAATTGGAGTTGGTAAGGATGGAAAATAGGATGCTGCCTGCTGAACCCTACCCATTCAGGATTGCTATGCATAGGCTGGGAGTCTTTCCAGAGAACTGAGCATGAATTCCACCTCATCTGTTATTGGTCACTTTTTTTGGTTTGTTTTTTTTTTCTGTGACTTTTCTGGTATCATTTCTGGTATCATAGAACAACTCTCAGGAAGTAATGAGTTTAAATATTTTCAGAATTTTCAGGTTTCATCCCCTAACTTTGAAGCCCATATGAATTCTACAAGACAGGAAAAGTGAAAATAATGGTTTGCCTTCCACCTGTAGGCCACTGAGCTGAATCATGCTGCCTTGTGTTTTTCAGCAGCATACTTGAGTAGTGCTTACACCTTCAATACATTTCCTAACTTAGAGTTGTTAACAACATCCAAACTCCTTTCTAGCCCTACACACTCCGAGTTCTCTCTGCTCTCCGAGGCAGAGCTGAAAAAGAGAGTGAGAACTGAGAGAGGCAGCAGCCCTAACACAGATGTTTACTATTCAATTAATTAACTCTGTCAGTGTTAGTCACTGGCACATTCAATTTTAGAGAACAGAAACATGCAGGGGGACAACAACACAACAGAAAAAAAAATCATAAAAAAATTAAACCATTTGATTGGGCAGAAAATAAAATGAAGATTTCAATCCGAAACCTGTGTGCTCTGCCCGCAACTCAAACTGACAAGACCACCCTGCAATATTGTGGTTTCCATGCTTGTTCTGAAACCCAACACACACAGAGGCATTACCATGGAACAAATGCTGTGAAGACCGAGGGTGAGCAGTGCTCCTCTTTTCAGAGGCCTGGTGAAACACATGGGTCTAAATGGAGGAGCTGCTTTCCTGCTGGGAGTTTTACTGTCTGTATCAAAGTGTTCCGAGCTGCTGCTTCTTAAACTGTGAGAAAATAGCTAATGCAATACAATGGCCATCTCCACCCTAAAGCCTGTGGTTTTCCAAAACCACAAACTGACTACATTGCAGCCAAGTTCCCTACTTTTTAATATATATTTATGTATATATATGTATATATTTATATTTATAGATTTATATGTGCATTACAGTATATTTATACTCCCTAAATGGATAACCAATGAATCTACTGACTTATACACAGAAGATGTTGGTGTAGGCCAGTTTGGATGCAGGATACAGTTTGGATACAGAACTCCAAGAATTTTGTTGGGAGGAAAAAAACAGCAAAATATCTTTGTTACATAGTTAAACACACTTCTGAACTCTGCCTAACCAATTACTTTTGTACATTGGCTTGAAACTACAGCTGCAAGCTGTACAAAGGAAATGACGACGGGATATAAAGGACTAGGGAATATTCAATATTTACTAAACAAAGATCTTACTTTGAGCATGTGTTCAGTCATACCATAAGTATTTGACAGAAACAGCTCTCTGTGCCTGGACAGTTCAGACAGTCATTGCTGTCATTTTGCAGTGCATATACAATAACTCACTTTGCATTAAAGGTAAATGCAATAGCTGACTTTGCCTTCTCCTCTTAAATTACAAATTTAAGCCAGAAAGGCTCTGGCAAGCCAAAAGACATTGATAAATATTAGAACAAAAGACCATGAACATTTTGAGAAATTAATTTCATACCCTAGTTGTTCAAATGAACTCTCTTCAAAGGAAGAATTTCTAAGCTCGGTCTTGAAGACGGGTTAAAATCACACCAAGTTGTTGAAAGGGATTTTACAACTTCATCTGACTTCTTGGGTGACTAGAGAGCAGTTCAGAACATTTTTTTATTACCAGATGAGAGTTTTTCCTTTAACACAATGTGTTACATTTTCTCCTTGGGAACTGAAGAAAAGGTCTATTGTAAAACATTATTATTTATTAACTGTTTTATGGTGTTTGCCAGATGACTGTGTAAGGGGCCCCATGTCTAATCAGGCTGTACAGAGCTTAGGCCCTGTAGTGTCAGTCTGCCACATTTTGGGAGCCTTTAGTCTGCAGAGGCAGCAGAGGCAAAAGGTTGGAGCTGATCACCCCTGCTGGAGATGGCCAACAGTGATTAAATTACTTGTCCAGCTTCAGAGACTGAGATCTGCCATAAAGCAGGAAACAAGCTCAGATCTCCTGAGGCCCATGGTTGCAGCCCTGATGTGCTGTGACACTCACAGTTAACTGATGGTTCATTAATGATAATGCAGATTTCAGTTAGGAGGGATCACCTACCTCCTCTGCCCTTCACATTTTCTGGGACTGGCTAAGTGGTCACATTTTACTGGCACTCTTTTTTGTAGAATATAATTTATTTTTGATGCCCAGATATCAAAGCACCTGCAGATATCTTGGTTCACAAAAGATGATAAAAGACATGAGCAAAGACCGATAATTCCCTGCCACTCATCTGAGCCACTGCGAGCATGCAGCAGTCCCAGTTCTGAAAATATTTATATGCAAAGACTTTTGATTTATCAGCTATAAATCTGGGAAAACTGTGATCTCTTTGCAGTAGTCCTCGAGAAGAATAAGAGCTATAGTCCTAGAATAAATTATTTGCTAACTCCTTCAAAGTAGACTCTGTTGGAGGGGAGAAGCTCTGGTGGTCCCACATTTATGATGGACTTGATTCTTGCAGATTTTCTAATCTCATTTTATCAGAATCCTCTGCCATCATTGCATTTCCTGAATTTTCTCATCATTGATTTACTTTTTTATTCAGATATGTGCCTACTTTTTTTCTCAGGCGCTGCTTATGCAGCCATTTGAGCAGTGTTAAGCAAACTTGATCAGTATAAAAATAGGTTTTTCTTTCTTTCTGGCTGCTAACATGGGTATGAGATTGAAGAGAATCACTGAGATGAAAGAACAGTGGTAAGTCAAGCTTTTTGCATCTTTTGAACACCTTGTTCTCCTTTTACTGTCACTGGTGAACTCTGAAAGGGATCTCCCTTGTTCAAGTAAAGCCTGACTCCTGTCTAAGCTGGCAGTTAAGTTTTGCACCTCTGCACTTCCCATTCACTCCAGAAACACTATAGCCTTCTCGGAGCTGGCTGCAGATCTTCCTTCCTCCCCCATCCCTACCCAACTGGAAGCTGCAGGAACAAAAAAATTTTAATATTTAGTTTCCCTGCAAGTTTTTTAGTGCTGCTTATCTCTGGAAAGGGTTGGATATTTTCCTGCTTTGATTAGAAGATGACCTAGATGGGAAGGCACAGTTATTTTGTGCCACCAGCAGCATTATAATTTGTTCAGGTTGACAGCCCACTAGATTCTCACTAGGTGAGGATTTATTGTAGGAAGGCTTAAGGCATAGAAAGCAACAAAAATAGCTGTATAGTATGTGGCTAGCAAGTCATTTGCTTCAGGTGTGCTTGACATTTCTGTGCAAGGAGTCCAATCATTACTCCATAGTTAACTTTCTCTTTTATGATCTCATTTTTCCTTTTAGCTGTGAAAAGGAAAAGAGTTTTGCTCAATCCTACCAGCTTGTTCCAAAGTCAGGGGAGATTAAATCCAGTACTGAACAACACACCAACATGTCAGGGAAAATAAATGAAATGGCTTTGTGGTGTCAGTTTAGGAAGAATTGAGATGAAATATTTTTTCCATGTGTTGAATGAACCCAGACAAAATCTGTCTAGATAGTAGACTCACTACAACCTGCTTGTAGCATTTTTGGAGGAATGAAGAGTCTATTTTATGGCAGACACTCAACCATGCTACACACTCTGAAAAATACTCCCTTTCTCAGAATAAAATTCCTTCACAGTTAGATAAAACAGAGTGGAAGTTATTTGGTAGAATCTTCCAGAACAGCAGAACACATTAGCTGTGACTCTATACAGGACTCATATTTTTTTCTTCATTTTTAACTCCTCTTGAATCAGAACTAAATTAATAAATCCCAATAAAAGGAGAATTCAAGAAATCAAGTGGTTGTTCCAGGTGACCTCATATGTTGGAGAGCAAGTTCTGGGTGACTGTGGGTTACTGGAAGTCTATTCTGGCTGGAAATATATGTGACTTTTTTTTTCTCCAGGGCTAGGGTGAAGCTAGCTTAGCTTTTACTAAGCTGATTCCAGGTAAATACATATTATTTAAGCCTTTAGCAGAAAGATCAGATTGTTACTCTCTAATTAAAAAACAAACAAAACCAAACCACAAATAGACAACAAAAACCCCAACACTCCCTGCAAACGACATCAACACATGCACACAAAAGAACACCCCAAAACCAAATGAATACAAAGTCCAAGTTATTCCAGGGAGGATAATCCACACGTAAAATGTGCATTTTGTCTGTCTTTGACCTTCCTTCATTCCTGTGAATTTCATCTACTATTAAACTGCTGTCAAATAGGAGCAACAGCATTTTCTGTAACTTCCAGCCAGTAAGTCTCATTTTAAACACTGAAAATATCACAGTGTCCAGCTTAAGGACAGAAAATTGAGCATGAAAAAGAAACTTTCTGGATAAGCTTTATGTGCAGAGTCTCAGTGTCAGTATGTACAGTGTCCTCAGGGGCAAAAAAAGTGTTTTAAAGAAATATATATATTTTTTTTTAACAGCCAAGAATTCTTGAGTTTTCATTCACAGCTTCTAAAATATAAGTACATTAAACTCATAAAACTGCTTATTCTATGGCTACGTTCCACATAGTAAAAAGACTGTTTATTCACAGCAATTACTGAAAGCACCACCCATTCTCACTGTATCTCTCAGGCCACAATCACTGGTGTCAGATGTGTTTTTACTAACGAGACTGTGGAACTGCTAAGCAGGGAGCTTTCCCACCCTTCCCTTCTCCCAAGCATTCGACAAGCTGCAGTTTCAGGGCGGCCACACCCTGCTTGTTATTGTTAAATTGAAATATTAAAGGTGGGTTCTTTTTATATTTTCTTTAGCCTTTCACCTCTGTTTAAAATAGAGTGCATTCAAGGGACATCTGTGTTACTGGCAACACCATCACATGAAGGAACTTTCTATAAATAGCATCACCACTAAATAAACGGCTGAAGCACAGCTCTCACCAGCACGATGAAGTCAGTATTGTGTTATTTATTCTTAGTAGATCTGCTGGCTGATGAATAAAGTATACATTTGTTTTCATTTTGGAACAATGTGGTGAAGGTGCAAATAAAATTGAAAAGTCACAAGACACATTGCCAAAATTGCAAAATTTCTTTGGACACACTGGCAAAATAACTGATATCTGTGTTCCAAAGGGACTCCTAAATTTTTACACTTAAGGTTTTTAGAGCTCATTTTTGAAAGTGTCATTTCTCATCTTTCCTATGTCTGTGTTTTTCAGCTGTAAAATGGGGTTAATAACACTTAACTACTTCATAAAAGTATTATGATGGTAAAAATATCCAAATGAGTAAAATGCATTAAGTTTCTCTGACTGAATGAGTCACTACAATACAGAAATTATTTCAGTTTGAGATGTTTGGCATGTGAAGGAGCAAGGTAAATACCAAAAATTTTCTCCTGTTCTCACACGTGAAAAAAATCACGAACTTCATAAAACAGAGGCCAGACTTTCAAAGAGCTATGGAAAAATCTATCCAAATACAGATCTTCATACAACTTTATATAGACATACTTCACACCAGTCCTAAATTTTTCTAAGTCCTTTTGTTCAAGAACTTGTCAAATCTGTGATTTGCTGGTGAAATTCAGCAAATTACTTGTTCTCTAAATTACTACTTTTAAAATCACTAACTAGGTAAACTTAGTTTGATTATGCTCTGAAGGTATGAATGCAGTGCAGACAATCTAATTTAAGCAAACAACATGATAAAGAATACGTTTGTCTGAGAGAAACAGGGACAAGAAAAAAGATCATAAAAAGACATAGAAAATGGTAGCAGACGTGATTTCACCAAGTGGACTCAGTAACAGCAAACCAATTATGGAAGAAAATCTATAGAATTGATTACATTAGTACATAATTTTTCTATTCCTAAAACATCTCGTGTAATGTAATGAACATGCCAAAATAAAAAAAAAATGTTTTTTTTTTCCTCATTACATCAAGGAGTTAAAAGAGCTTCATAAGCCACATATAAGACAGTATTAAGTACACAGACTTTCCAAGCATAAAGTCTACAGTCTAAACTACATTTCTATTTTATGCTAGACGTTTAAAATATATATGACATTTCTCTAAGGTAGAAAATCATTCAGTTGAAAGAGATGAGCATTTTGTTAAAAGATTTTATGTGTCAATGCACAGCCCTTGGAAATACACATGAATTTAAGTAGAGATGCCTGTCGGAAAACTGGACCCACCATTCCAAACTATATAGTCCAAATGAAATCTATGTGGTTTCTGAAGAATGCATAAGAATGCATGGATAGTAAGGGTATCTAAGTCTTACTAAGTCAAGGTTTTCAAAGTAGACCCAAAATACAGACCAGTTTTCTTAACTTTTTCTTTCCAAATCACTCAACATCTCTTAGAATAAATTCGTACAGAAAAGCGTAAGAAAGAATAGTCAGGAATAAATAGAGAACGAAACAAGAAATATTTTTTTCCACCATATAAATACATTACTTACCTATATCCTATAGTACTATGTGCAGCTCTGGTCACTCTCCTTCTGAATCAATCTTTGGGAATAATGTCATATGTCATTAAATGGAAGTGATATTTGTATTATTTTTCAGGTCTGACTGACTAGGATCTTAGGTATTTTTTATTGAGATGCATCATTAAAATACTGAACGCTGAAATCAGTAAGGTTGAAGGAGTACAATTTCCAAGTAAAACAAATCAGAATTAAATGTACATTTCCACTGCAGAGCTCCCATGAGCTGGTATATGAGCCTTAGGAGAGGAGCAGGCAGGTTAGGTCTCACAGAGACTTGTTTTCTTTGGCTGGCAAACAGCTAATCATTTTTTAACCTGGCTCTTGTTTCATATATCACATTTTATATGACTGCCCTTATGTTCCTTGCTTTTAAGTATTCTGAATTTCTTTCATATAGAGCAAGGTCTTCTAATTTAATATCAATTTTTCTCTCAGAATAAGAAGGCAATCTGCTGTGTAGTATACTAAAGGGAAACCAAATATTTTTGGTGACAACTCAACACCTAAGGGTTCAAGCTGACCTTACACTAGTGATTGTTATTCTATCCTGTATTCCCCAAGCCATATGGGTTTTTGATCACAGTGCAACCACAGACTTGCCCAATAAACCAGTCACTGCAGTCAAACACCAGTAATGACACAATCAGACGTAACTTGTGCTGCTCAGCCATCAGCTGGAATCTATTGGGACCTACATACCCCAAGGGTGAAGCAGACGCCGTCTCTTCCAGAACAGCCTCACAGGACTGAGGACAACAAAGCTTGCCCCCTCTCTTTTAAGTTAAGCTGGTTGACTGTCAGCTTGTCAGTCTGGCATGACTGCAAAAACTGATTAGGAGGCACTCAGCAAAATGACTATTCAGGAGCAAAATTTAATGGGTTACCTCAGGCTGGAAGTATAAGCTCCAGCTGTGACTGACTTTTGCAAACTTCTCTGGGGTGCTGGACTGTGGTGAGAAGCTGATTCTCCTTACCTTCTCCCAGACCTGTACATTTTCAAGCATGCTGGTCTTCTGAGGAACTTCAGTGGGGTAAATCTGTGGTGCCAGCTATGAAAAGAAGGTTCCAATAATTTTAAAATTTGCTTTTCCAATTACAACTACCCTCTGATTCTTCTGAGCCCCTGTTTTGCTGGCTCTGGGCACCTGTACCCATTCAGACTGAGGACAGGTCACTGTCCTAAGAAGAGTCCTGCTCACTCGGGAGGTCATTTGTTCAGACCCACAGCATTATTTTCTAAATTACACTCCTAATAGCCCACACTCAACAAAAATCAATACATCTACCCCCAAAAATTCCCAATTTGTTTGTGTTATACCTTTACCACTCCATCCAGGTTTCATATGGCATTACAGTGGCTGATCTGGATCTGCAGGCCTTGTCTGAACAGCTTTGCATCTACCACACCTGTGAAAAAAACAGCAATATGGCTGTAACTAAACATAGCAGTCATATAAGCAGACTGATTAGATAAGATGAAGCACTGTAGATGTCTAAAATACAAGGCACACACCATGTTTCAATACAGCTACATGTGTGTTCTAAGGCAGATGCTGAAATACCTCAGATACATCCTGGCTAAATAAGCTAATACTACTGGACTGTTGTGTAATAGGTCAAGAAATTCCACATTTCTTGAGATACATTATTAAGTGTAAGGCTTGAGTCCATGATATCCATGAGAACAAAGAGGAATATGGACAAGACTTTAAAAAAATCAGCATTTCAGTTTTAGGAGAAATCCACCATGTTACACATTTCATAAATGGAGAACTGTCATGATTTACAAGTATACAGTTGAAACCAAGCTATTTAAAAGAGCAATTCAAACTTCTCAAACTATATTTAGTATTCATAAAAATTGCTACAGTTTATGGACCTGTTTCTTCCATCAGTTAAATTCATATTACTTTCAAATAATGGCTCCCTTTTCTTAGTTTTAATAATCCTGGGTTTCTACTAACTGAACATCCATTGAAACAGAGCAGACTGGCACAGATACTTATTTGCATTAAAATTTTCATTTTCCAGCTTTGCTTCTTTACACAGAGACTTCTCTTGATTCATTTTTTTATTTCCCTCATACCTGGCTCTGCCTGCGTTTTCATTGATTTTATTTTGATTTGTTTGGTTTTTTTCTTTCAATCTCTCTGAAACTTAATGAAAACATGCTGCATTAGAAGGATACTTGGAAATATCGTAACAGGACTGTTCATCTCAAACATGAACACATTACTTTTTCTACAGTTATTTCTCCCTCTTTTCTAAAAAAAAAATCCTTAAAAAAACAATCATACTCATAGAGTACCTAAGAGTGGCTGTCTCTGCCAGCCAGTAGTTTTATTTTAAATTGTAATGTCTGAAAACTTAACAACAGAATTACCTGGTTGTGTATATACAGAATGGTCATTCATGAGTTTATTTAATCATACACACATAAAAGCATGCATATTTTAGGAGATACTTGTTAACTGAATATAACTATTGTTACAGTGTCATGCCAACAGAAATTAACTTAAAAAATTCCATTGACAAGCTTAGAGTTTTCATACAGCTTTCTTCAACAACAGATGTTGCAGCAAGTTCTTCCAACCAAGTGCATCTTGATCGTGGGAATTATATTTTCAGTGCACTGTTCAGGAGGTTGTCTGCACAACCTGCATTCATAAAAAAACAGTATTAGTGATTTTTTCATAGCATTTTGAGGGTTTATAAGTTAAAGTACTGAAATTAACTTTTGTTGTGGAGAAAGAACAAAATATATATTTCTATTTCTTGATTTAAGATAATAAAGTCAGATCAACATTTAACTAGTGTCCTTTTACAACGGTCAGAAATTTATTTCTGACTTTCAGAGAGGTTACCCGGACTCTTACAGATCTGATTCCATATAGCAAACATAAATTTGCAAGAGGAATCAAATGATTGCTTGACAGGGCAGTCAGATCACAAAACAAGCATGCAACAGGAGATCTTTGCCTTCAACAGCAGACCCAGATCAGTCAGGCTGCAATCGCACTTAGCATCAGAGGAAAAGTACACAGATGACAACTTTATGCTCAGGGCAAATTTATTTAATCTATTTATACAAGTCTGTATTTGACACTCTGTCCTAGCAGAGGGCACATTAATCACGTGTATCTGACATCTTGAAGATTCTCAGTTGACATCTATTACCAGTGCATTATATTTACTTTATGCCTTACTACAACTTGGAAAGGAGCAAACTGCCTTTGCTGATTTCATACAGCCATTTCTGCAGTTTAACTTTTGGATTGAGGCCAAAACTTTCACAGCAGTGAATCCCAAAATACTTACAATCAAGTACTAGCTCATCTGGGAACTACTGAAAAACATTATTTCAAATAAAAACATACAGAGCTCAGCTAATGTTTGTCAGTCTATCGAAATCAAACAAAAAAGAACTCTCTGAAGAATGACATAACATTAACAGTAGTTTTGATACTAAACATCACAGCAGCATCTGGTTTTGTTACATCTTTTGTTTCTAACACAAGAAAAGGCACCATACCATACCTGCAAGCCTGTTTTCTCCCCCATCCAAATCCAACAGAAGGTGAGTGGGCTTTTTGGACTGTGTCAAAGAGGTGAGCAGAGAGAAAGTGAGAACAGCCACACAGCCTCATTCACCAGCTCACTATGGGCATGGACAAGAGCCACTTCTTCTTAAACAAGGTGATCCCCTCAAAAAATCTGGCATCTCATAGCTAACCTGCAGGTAGCCAAGTTAAACACCTGCATGTCAGACAAAAGCAGCTGTCTGTACATCTCTGCCAGCCCACCTGCTCAGTGTATCTCCTACCAGTGCGCTGAGATCTTCCGGCAAATACCCAGTTCAAACACAAGGCTGTTTGGTGTTTTCCTTCCTTTTCTCTACTCTTCCTAAGGACCTTAATTTTCAAAGCATCCGTTGATTAACTACAGTGATAGAACTACCTTTATTATCACCAGTAGCTGAACATCACCTCCATTTCAGGTGATTACTGTAGAGATATAAGTAACACACACACTGAGTTACTATTAAGTTGCTGTTGCATTCATCACTCATAGACACATAAACACTGTGTTACTCAAGCTTTTGACAAAAGAATTATAAATTAAGGATAAGATTATATTTTCACATGGTTAATTTATCAAAGGATTCAAGAAGGGATTCTATAAGGGAAAAGAGAAATTTCTTTTGGCCGTGTCCAGCATATAAAAATAAGTTAGCTACTGTGGAGTATACACCTATTTCACACACAGACACAGAATGGATAGACAAAAGGGATTGTATAGATGTTGGACTCAGGAAGGAAAAAATATTTAAGTTGCCTTTCATTTCATCTTTGGTAGCTCCCCTGTTACACACACAGCTGTTATTAACAGTATCAGAGTCAGAATTTGTATTGAGGGAAGAAATGCCACCCCACCCTCCCTTCTCAGCACAGAGGTTCTCAAATCCATCCTCAAAGAATAAAGTTTTCACAACTATTAATAAGATATAGGTGGGGTTGTCGTTTATATGTGTAACAGGAGCCACAGAAACTCTCATCAAAGTCCCACAAAACCAAATTTGCAAGCAGTTTCTGCTATCAGGCCTGAACATGATATCCCATTTTGTCTAAATAACAGGATTTATTTTTCCCTTCCTTGCCTACAGACCCACTGTCTCCTTCGTTTCCAGGTTAGTTTTCTGTCTGTTTCAGGAAGCATTTAGACATCTGACAGGATGAAGGGTGTCACTTAGAAAGACTACTTATAATAATTTTAATCTCTTTTATCTCTCATCCTGCTCATTCCTGTGTTAGTATTTTGAAAGAGGAGGATGTGTTAAGTTTGTACAGAAAAGTGTGCTGTGTCTGAAGAGGAATGGCTGTGCCTTCACTTTTGAAAAGTTCCAAACGACTTTGCTCTCTATTTGCTGGGTGCAGGGAGGCTTCTCTACACAGTGAACTCTTGGTTCACTCTTTGTTCACACAGACTATCTGTCTGTTTTCAAACTGGTAAAGCTGAAGTGGTGCTACACAGGATGTGCCTGATCAGGGAGGCTAATACAAACCAGCAGGACACTTTCAGCATTGTGCTCATTCCCTTTATATGATGTCACCCTGCTGCTGTCCAGGGACGGGGGGAGGTGAATGGATTGACGACTTTTCTAAAATTTATAGCCAAATTACAGAAACTAATTGAAAATTCTTAATTTCAGTATATTTTCTGGTGCAAAATACATAACAAGAGATAAGGTAGAACATCCTCACTCCTTTCTTAGCTTGGAATTGCTTGCTGTAAGGTTTGTGGGTGTCCATGAACCGCAATTTAAACATAGAACTTTACTTTTAAATAAGGTGATGTCAAAAATATTTTGGAAGTTAG
The DNA here is from genome assembly GCA_013400315.1 of Bombycilla garrulus. NCBI lineage: Eukaryota > Metazoa > Chordata > Aves > Passeriformes > Bombycillidae > Bombycilla > Bombycilla garrulus. The sequence continues at coordinate 478,358 of VXBU01010560.1, forward strand.
TCATAGTATTAATTAATTCTACAGTACCTTTATAAATTTGCAGATATCTTTTGGTTTCAGTGTAATCTCTTGTTATGCTACCTGTGAGCTAATGTTTCTCTCTGTATGGGATAGTCTGAAATAATAAGCATATTAGGAGGAATTCACTAGGGTTAACTATTTTAATGATAGAGATTCACATGTTTGTAAGCTTTGCTGATTCACTTTCTCCAAAAAGATGACGGGGTGTAGCAAGGGAACATTCTTTTTTTTTTTGAAGGGAGAATTTATGTAGTGTTTCAAAGTTTTCTATGTATTATTTCATCATTGCATCTTAGCAGAGAATGGGATGCAAGTCTCATGGATTTGCACCATCTTTCAGAAATATTAGGAGAACCAATATCTTTCCAGTGAAAGAAGAGGAGGAAGGATTTCCTTGGCATGTCTTTACCAGCCCCAGTGTTCCTGGAGCTGTAGGGTCTTTGACTCTCATCCCTAAAATTAATCTAACACACAGCACTGGCCCTGACCACTGCCACAAACACTGTGCTAAATACTGCCCTAACCAGACCTCCCAACACCATGCTAAACACTACTCCTGCCAATTAACATAACCACAACCCAGACCACTACTGTGAACACTAACACCCTAACCCTGACCAGAAAGATGTAGGAGCAGCAGTGTTGGGACTCTGCTAGGATCATTCATGCCTTTTCCAGCCCCAGTGTTCCTGAACCTGTAGGATGTTTGACTCTCTAGACCCTAACACTTATCCTAAGACTAACCCCAAGGCTCACCCAAACCTTAACCATTAGAACTGCTAGCACAGCTTGTCTTGATAGAATCACTCACCGCAAAGCCAGCAATGATTCTCCAAGCTCAGTCTTAGCAGGAAACTACAGATGGGACATTGAGGGAATAAGGTTCTTACCCCCAGGGACGGGTTTTGTGGTGGGTTTATTTGTTTGGCTGTTTGTTAGGGGAAGGGGTATCATCTATATCCAAGGCCTTGGACTGATGAAAGCCAGTACCTTATTCTGGGGTAGCTGCAGTGTGTCTTCCTCTGGCTCCTCCTCTCGCCAAGAATGCCCTACAAAGAAGTGTCACCTTCTGTCTCTTCTCCTGGAAGAGACAATGTCTCATGACGACTGACAACCAACTCTGCTCATAAAACACAGCACAAATTTAATCTTCAGGCTGGTTGTAAATGCTGATGGTTTAGCAGCTGTACAACACATCAATGCAGAAGGGCATCAGCCATTCCAATATGAGCTGTGCCCCAGGTATCAAAATCTCTGAAGAATTTTATATTCCTTTATGGCCATCTAAGCATAGATATACAATCCTTTGTTTTCATCTTTTTATTGGGTTTTTTCTGTCTTTTTTTAAAAATTAAAATATTTGGGGTTTAAAATGTATTAATATATTTTACAGGAAATTATTTTTGTAAGTGGTACAGAGCTGCATTGCTTGCTTAATTATGGATTGATCCCATTGAACTTGAGCTGGCAGAACTCCTAACAGTAAGGCACTTCTGGGAAGTTCTGTTGTCTTTAACTATATCCAAACCAGAAGTAAAAAAAGAAAAAGATTTTCAATTTGGACTCAAAAGCAAAACTGTACTCTTGAATTCACATCGATTATCAAAAATGTGGGATGGAAACTGGTTCAGAGTAGGAGGATACATCTCAAGTTCCTTTCTATTTTTAAGTAGTGTTTGCTCTATTTGCTATTGTCAGAATGGCAAGAACTCAAACAGAATATTCACATCGAGGTCACAGTTCACCCCTCTAACTACTGATTTGTGTGAGGGAATGCAAAGAATTTAATACAAGCTGCAAATTGTTCCATTTCCCTTAATTATTTTCCCTGTGTCGGATACAGTTCTTTGGTGGGTGTTTTGTTTTTGCAACCATAGTGATGAGATATATTTGCTGGCTGCAGTCAAAATAATTCCAAACATTTATCTACTGGCATCATTTTTTCTTCTGAAAATTCAGACATTTGCCTGCTTTACACCCAAAGGGTAGGAATTTGGAGGCTATACTCCCAAAATAACTCTTACATTATTTTTCAAAATCAGAGCAAGAGTTTTGATTTTTTTTATACATTCCCACAAAAGAACATGGTCACTGCTCACACCAACACAGAGCTGCGTCCATTTAAATTTTTCTTATTCCTTTCTTGAGAAAAATGCCTAGATGGTCTCATTTAAATCATAAATATAATTATTCTTCAGAGCAACTTCCCTTATGTGTGCAATAAATCACTTTTCCCACAGTGCTGCTTTGCTACTACTCCTCTTGGTGGGAAAAACTAACAGTATATGATTTGACAAACTGCTGACAAAACCAGCTTCATTTTAGAACCACAGAGAAATCAAACACTCACCGGGAGATCATAGCTAACAGGCAGAAGTGTATTTAAAAGCATGTATATACATGCATATAAATACACATTGGCTAGTTGACTTCACTGACCTTGGATGCAAGCAATGATTTTGACAGATCTACACTGGTGACAGCTCTGAAGAACAGGGTTTAACCCCCTGTGATTAGTTTGGAGGCTCCAATTACAATTTTTGCTGGAGTTATGAGTGCTAGCAGTATAATGACCTTTTCAGCTGCTGAAGTGAAAATCTATGAAGGACTGTGAATTGGAGCCTTCAGCAACTGCTGCTCACAGGACAGTAAAAACTGAACTTTATGGCTCCTTGTTCTGCTGCCCCTGACTGGGTGTCTCAGGGCAGGAACACTGCCCGGCTGCCACCCCTCCCACTGGCCTGACAGCATCTAGGAGAACAGGCAGAGAGCTTGAGACAGGAATCTCTTTAGTCATGCCAGCATGAATTGGCAGAGTTTGGGATTCCAAGCACGTAGCCACATGAGCAGGCTTTATTTTCAGAGCTGGAATAGCCCCATTGATTCAGTGTATCCAAAGTAATTGGATTATGAAACAAAAGTAAATTCTGTCCTCTGTTTTCTCTACATCACTTCCTCTTTGCATGTGCCGCTTTCAATTCTATTTTCAAAATCAGACCATGGCTGCAATATAACTATGCTTAGAGTGTAACCAGCCAGTTAATAGAGTTGAGAAGCTATGGGCTATGGAGAGCTGAATATGCTGGTATGAAAGGAAAGAGATACTTGATTTGGGAAAACATCAGTGGTTAACACTGTTTCAAGTAATTTTGGGCAAGTACCTATCTATTCGAACTCCAAAAATTCTCACAGAGCAGTGGATATTTTGCCAACACTTTCCAGGAGGGGCTCTAAGACATTATTGAAAGTAGCAGAGGAGTAAAGATTCAAATTTTTAAAATTACAAAATGACCTTGAAAGAAAACTAAGGCATAATCTTGCCTGCATAAAACTGGAATCAGCAATGAGCAAAATACTCTTTGTCTCTGGCACACAGTTTGAATCCAAAGCGAGGGCAGAGACAATTTCAGGGCTTCAGCCGGTTCTCTGACTGACAGCTTTCCAACATATTCCCTTTCTGTCATGAAGAACACGCTGTCACAATGACTCTGAAGAAGCCTTTGTGCAGGACTGAGTATAACAATACAGCATTGTGGAAGTAATTTGTTTCCTTTTCATTAATGAAGATGTATAAGACATGAAGTACTGATCCCTGACTTTCATCGTTTCTGTTAGAAATGGCATCTGCTGTTCCCAATTTAAGCAGGAGTTGAGATGACAATCAGAGCAGTGGATGTCCTCTAGGATGGGTGTTGTTAGAGAGTATTATTGCTTAAAATAGTTTCTAAACAAAATGTTGTAGGAGGATAAAAGTTCAGTTGAAGTTGGGCAGTGGCCAGCCTGGGTTTCAGGGAGTAATTGCTAATTGTGTAAGCTCTGCCCAATGCTCTGTTTACCAAGGATGTTTTGCCCATTTTAGCAGAGGTGGGGCTCATTTCCTTAACAGACACAGAACAGAGCTGCAGTCTGCTCTGTATCCTGCTTGACAGAGCATGCTCAGATCCTTAGGCATTCATAAAATGTAAAAGTAACTTCTCCCTCTCCCTACTAAATAGAGAGCTCACATAAAAGGATCAGGATGTCCCTCACATTCAATATTTACCTTTTCCTACTTGTATATTTCAGAAACTTTCGCGAGCAAGTTAAAATCAGTGCTTGTCCCAGTTAATCCTTGCTGTCAGACTTGGTTTAAATGCAGCATTCCCAGTATTCCGTTTTGGTCATTAGGGCATGAGAGCAGTATAAGAAACTGAATGCACAGTCCCTGCCTTGAGTTTGTTCAGTAACTCCTCACAATTACCAGCAGTACAGAAACACATGTGCTTGCTGACACGAGCAAACCTCAGTTCTGACTGCAGTCAAAGGAAAGCTAAAATTTATTTAGTACCAAAACTTGCTGTGGGTTACAAGCTCAATGGTGGATATTAGTGCATTCGTATAAGTGATTTACCTCAAATAACAGCCACTAGCTACAAAACCACAGAGTATAAAACCATCAGTTTTTTGTTAATGAGCTCTTGTCTCCTTCATTATAAAATTAACCCAAGACTGAATCAAATAAAGAAGTTTTTTAAATAACCTAAAACTTAAAGCATATGGTATCTGATTGAAGAAATGGTTTTAGAATGCTCAGAATTCTCTGCCAAGCATTCAGAAACTACAGCCACAACACTTCTGTAAATCAGTTCCAGGTCAGAGGATTATCGTTATAATTTACTACAATTACTCCTCTCACGCCACATTACACTGGTAATTGCTGTTACAGTTGCAGTTAGGGCACCCACTTGTACTTTCTTATCTTGTAAACACCACATTCTTAGAAAGTTTTCAGATGTTGTGAGGTATTTATATAATCCCATGCTAAATCAGACACACTTGAACAAGTATCCTGAGCCTGTTACATGGAACTGGGTAGGCACTGGATGGCCCACATGGAGCAGCATAGCTGCATTACACGTAATGGTGCTGGAGTTAATTATGTCTGCAACAGCAGCCTTAACTCTGGATTCCTCAGCCTCAGCCAAGTTACATCTAGAACACTGAAAACTTTGTAAGCCTCTGTTTGTTTAACAAGAGTATGATCCACATACCTCACCCTTATAAACAAGGAGTTGGGTGCGTGAGTCTTTCACTTTTAACAATGACACGGCGCTGGAGAAGGCAGCAGATACCAAATAAAGCAATTCCTCGCACCCTGTCCCAAATCTGAGTCATAGCCCCTGGGACCTCAGACCTCTGAATAGCATTTCCTTTGCCTGTTGTCTTTAGCTTATTAGCACACCCATCTGAGTGAAGGAGACTGCTACTGATTGTGTACCGCCTCCAACAGTAAATCAGGGTGGGTCCTGGGGGGAAGGATGTTTGAAGTGCCTTGGAACAGAAATCCTGCTGCCAAAACTTTAAGCAATATTGTTCCCCAGGGTTTAAACTCACTGAACTGCATGTCAGTGCTTGAGAATGCAGCGCACCTGCTGAACAGAGAGGACATCCATTTGGGCAAAATTTGTAGAAAATCAGAAAAAAAAAAATTCCTGCTCTCCAAGAAAAGTTGCATTCTCTGAATTGATGTCCGCAGCCCTCAGTGTAGCCCTGGCAAGTTCTATTTACAAAAAGTGGCACGTTTTGTGTTTCAGCCAGGGTCACTGCACACACTGATATTTCACTTTTCTTTCTTTTCTATTCCTCCATGCTGTAGTCCCACAGTTCCCTACAGCAGGGCTTGGAGGCCATACTTTCCAAGATTTCACAGACAGTGAAAACTACATGCTTATTATAAAACACTTCAGTGCTTCTGGTTCATGTTGGAATTATCAAGACTACTCATATTAGCTCCACAGGAGGCTTCTGTGCTACTGCCCAAAAAACATCTGACTTACTGCAAATGCACTCTGTGTCTGTTCTGGAAATGTAACATGAACATATCTGGAATCTCCAAACTGCACAGTGTCTCTGCCTAAGCAACTGAACATTCATAAATCCTGGACAAACGTAGAAATGGCTCAGATTCCTCCAACAAACAAATTTCCAGATGGAAAAAGAAGAGATGCACAAGGAAATCAGACCCTAATTCAGAGATGCCTTGCAATGCCAGCGCTTTCCCTTGTCAAGAAGGATGTGTGCACACAGTCTCCTCTTTTCTATTCCAGACTTCTGATTGTTCAGTGCAGAAGTCAGTGTTTCAAAGGTATCATGTGACATACAAAAATGCCATTTACTTGAAGGAAAGACCTTGCCTAATTAACTTGGCACACGTTTAAACAGAATGTTTGCTATAAATATGGCAAACAAGAAGCACAAATACCAACACAAAGCATCTCTCCATGCTGTTCCATTACCTATTGCTTTGCCTTTAACAATGAGAAAAACAAAAAAAAAAAACAACCAAAAAAGGGTAAGATTCTGTTTCCATTCTCTTTTATGCCATTCCTCCCTTCTTTGCTGTAGTCCTGCCCTTGCTGCTTGCCCAAACCATGGCACTAATCATCTATTTTCATGAAATAATTCAGTTTATTAACTCGAGAAAATCCTACTCTTTTCCTGCAGGGTGAACAGGTTAAAGTGGACTCTCTCAAGGGCTAGATAACACACAGAAACTGCTGGGTGTGTTAGCTGGGAGCAAAGGAACAAGATTATCGTTTCAGCAGTGGTAAACTACTAGATCAGCTCACCTTGCCTCATGAAACCACAGGCTTAGAGGTTTACTCAACACCTGGAGCCACGCAGATAATCCCCTTAACCCGGCAGGGACTCTGGGGAAAGAATGTGCTCAGCCAAGAGGATCGTGCTGCTCCCTGCACCCAGAGAACTCACCAGCAATCCAGAGTTCCCTGTTCTGCCACTGAAGGAGGAGAACTCCTTTTTCATAGCACCTCCTCTCCAGAGCTCCAGACTCAGCTGCATTTACATCACAAACATCCATGGGGACTGCTCCTCTGGTAGATATATAAAAGGAAGAGAAGGAGAAAGAGAGAAGGAACTGAATGAGAAACCAAATACATTTACTATTCTCTGCTTGCTTTATTTTTTATTCACACACTTTCCCAGACCAGAATTCCTTTTGCATGCTAACAAAATTTGATTTAATTGTTTGAGGTGGTTGTGTTTTTTTGGTGTTTTGTTTTTCTTTGCTTTATTTATTTATTTTTTTTTTTAACACACACTCACATTTGCTGAGATAAATCCTTTCAGATGTCAGAATTTTGTTTCTTTTAGTTAAGTGGAAAGCAAAACTGTCTCCCAAAACTTTGTTGAAATTAAAAGATATGCAAATAGAGGATTATTTTTCAGCAGAATTTAGGGGAAAAATCTGCTTTTGGCCATCGCCATGTAATATATTGGTACAAAGTAAGATCTAGTTTATTACAACATGTTGGAGCAAGTTTTAATACCTCTAATGTCACTTTAAAAGTATCACAGTATAAACTTGTGGTTTGTGCAGAATAACATCAGTTATAGACTAGTACACATTGCTGACTGACTTATTTCTAAAGCTTATAATTTCTAAAACTATGTTCTATAATTAAACCAAACAGTAATATAATATAAGAGCATTAGTTTAATGAAAACCAGTTATGTATCAGCCTTCAGCTTAATTTGCTCTTCACAGACTCCAGAAATAAAGGGATTAACTATTGCAAATCCTCCTGGTACTTTACATTTAATCACAAGCAGTTTTTGATAATTTATTCCACATGTCTGATGCAGCTGAAAAAAATTTGCAAATAAAGCTTGCTGATGCCTCCAGGAAGTGAGCTTTCATTCTGTTCTAATATTAGCAGCAGCCTGCACCAGTGCAACATGCAACACTCACTCCATACCCCAGTGCTGCCATCATTTTATGCACACACAAAACCAACAAGTGTTTGACAGTGATTGGGCTGAGAAACATCTGCCACATGAGCACTGAAAGGCTATCAACAACTGAAAAAGAAACTTTACTGATGATTCAATCCAATGGTAGAAGACTGTCAGAATCAATTTGCTGCTTCTTTTCATAATTGAAATAAGGTCGCAAAGTGGGAAAATACTTTTAACGATGACATTTGTTTTCCTGTCTTGATATTGCACATCCCCATAGTGATGGTTTGTTTTTCCATTTTATTTTAATCTGCTAATTCTTGAAAATCATTACTTTCTTCTTATACCAGGATGCTGAAATAGAGGAGTTGCCTTCTAGGGTACTGTCACCAATGACTGGCCAAAAAAATACCCCTTGTGTGGCAACCCAGGGCTCACAGCTCCTGCTGAATTTCATTGCGGTGAGATCCTCTGGACTCACTGGTGAGCTCTATCCTGACTTTGGATGCGGCCAGGGCACCTGGCTCTCCCTCAATTTACAGTTCAGAATTAACCAGGAAACCTACTATTGGCACACACAACTTCTAATTTGGGAAAAGAAAATACTGTCTGGCAAGCCTGCAAGGCTGCTGACCCTGGGCTGCTGGAACAAGGCAAATCATGCTGCTCTGTGCTGCATCCTGAGCTAATCAGTTTTTCTTTGGCTTGCACAAATCCATTGACACTCGTCTGTGTGAAGAGGAATCCATATAAAAGATCCAGAACTTCTCTCATCATTTTATATCCAGCTTTAGGTGTATAAATTTGGCATTTGATGTGACATTTTTCTGAGCTTTTTAGCTCCCATGTGAAAGCATAATATGGAAGTATACTTTTTTTGGACCTGTATATCCACTATTGTGCTGCTATTGTGTCTAGAAGCTGCCTCCGTGGCCTCCAGCTCTTATTTGCAGAAAAAAATACAGTAAAATGAATATTTAGACTGTAGATAGAGGCCCCGTTTGCATTTAGATTTAGATATTAATTCAGTTGACATATTAATGACTGCTTTTCATTTGTCCATATTTTGGAAAGAGTTCCAAGGCTGGCTTTCCCTCCTCCCCCCTCCGCCCAAAACATTTGTTCTCTATCTTTCTGACCATAGCTCTTCCCTAAAGGCTGTAAACCTAATTATGAGAGGACTAAAGGAATTGATTAATTTCCCAGTAGCACCATGTCATCAGCCACCATGTATATGCCATTAAACAATACTCTGGTTTCTTAGCTTGCTGTCTTTTTAAAGCCACTTTCTGGCCTGCAGAGACCAGCAGAGCCAAGCAACAATCGCCATCTTGGCACAAAAAGAACCACTGACCTTGAAATTCAGATTATTAATTCACTTCAAGCACTTGTTGCTTTATTTCTTCATATTATATAACATTTTGTTATATGAGGTGGTAGGATCCAAGCTAGAAAAATTCATAGAAATCCTGCATTATTAAATGTCTTCAATCATTAATAAGTAAATAATTTCTTTAAACTAATTTAGAAGCACAAAGCAGGTAGAAGTGCTTGTGCCACTGGGTAACAAAACATCAATTCTGAAAAATTTTGAACATCATGTCAATTTGATTTTTATAAATATGGCAAGAAGAAAACCAGGGAACTAAGATTTAACAATCAGAATGTTGCTCAGGACACTGGTTTTGTAATCTGACAGATTACACACCCAGAAAACTAGGAAATGAGGTTTAAAATAATCATTAATTTTCATTAGAAGTAAGAAAGAGTAAGACCTGGGTGGTGTGGCACCTCTGTATGATTCATCTGGCTTTGAAAACAAGAAGCATAGTCACACATCTAATTGGGAATATTACAGTCTAAAGCTCTGAATGCAGTGGGTAGAATTAGAAGCTTCTGTGTTCCCTGTAATCAGATTAGGTAGCATTTTATTTAAATTTTAAAAATAAATCCTTGCTATTTTTGTCACCAGGGAAAGTTCTCAGACATGTAAATCACTAAAACTGCTCCACATGTTTCAGCAGAATTCATGCCATGTTTACAAGCAAATATAAAACAAGGAAATCCTTCCCAGATACAAAGGCTCTTACTGTCTATTGTTTTCCCCAGATTTAAGCTCTGCTTCCTGTTGTATAGCAGAACTTTTAATGTTAATCCACTACTGACGTGCCAGTTTTTATGGGCACTTTCAAGAGTTCAAATGCTAGCATGTTTATCATTTTAGCAATTCTTTACTCTCAAGCAGCTCCTGTTTTCTCTGAAATCCAAAATATCCAACAGAAATTACATGAGCAAACACACAATTCTGTCTTATGAATGATGATCTTTGAACACATTTCAGGAAAATGTGTGTTCTATTCTAAACAGCATTAAAAATAGCTTCTGTGCAGACACTGATTTCTGGCTAGTGGTATTTGTTCTGCCTGTGTAAATGAATCACCTTTACAGCATAAAATGTGAGGGAAAATGATGAGTAGGGGAATGAGTGATGTGCATGGGAATCTCAAGGATGACACAGTTCCATTGTGTCTTTACAGTGTAAATCTTTCCAGCTGGAAGGTTACAAAACAGTTCAGTTCAGGATTTTAGGGCAGGTTTGGTGAAACCTTCCCTGAATCTATGGTTGGGTAAGGATTCAGAAATCTTTCCTCTGGAGACTTTCTCCTAAAGAATAAATCCAGTTTGCAAAAAAGAAAAAAAAAAAAAAAGTAGCTGCTTCTTTTCTACTAACAAAAGTACTAAAGCACAGATTTGGAGTAATCCTCAGAATAAAAAAAAAAAAATAGATTTGAATTATTGTCAGTTTGTCAACATATGTTAGGTCTGCATTAGTAATTTGGGCACAGTAGGAATGTATCAATACATCAAAACAATTTATTCTCAGGCCTTTATGCTCACACAATGTACTTTTCTAGGGTTTCTCTTTGGACTAGATTTAATCCTGCTCCCAGATTAAATGTCTCCCACATGCACAGTTTTACATCAACCAGAGGATCAGTTACTGGTACAGACTGCAGTAATATTGAAGAGAGAGGTATAGTTAATACAATTTAACCACTGTCCTCAGTGAAAAATGAGTCTAATTAGGGTGAAATGGTATTTTATTCATTAAGAAAACAGGCATCCATCCTAAATTCCTCTCAGACTAAGGCATGATGACACATTTGGCATTAATTACATTGTGGTGCCATAACACTTATTTGCAGGACTGACTGCCACTAAAAAACACTTTCCTGTTCCTACCCTCAGCAAATTTCTAGAAATAATCAGTATAACAAGCAGAAAAAATCAATTTCCAAGGGTCAGAATACTTTCGAATATCTACTGCTAACAAAAAAAAAAAAAAAAAAAAAAAAAAGGCACCAAGGCATTATTTGCTCTTGACCACATTGAGAAAAATTCTGTCTCCCTGCTTCCTCTTCCTTCCTGAAGTTCCATCCTTGTTCTCCATTGTATCCACAAGGTTGCTGGAATTATCATTTGCTTTGCCTGACACTCATCATGTTTCATTCCCTCCTTGAATCTCATTTACAGGTTTCAACTTCCCCTTCCAAACTTCCTGTATTTTCCCTTCAAGTCTACACAACATCACCTCCAGTGCCTGCTCTGACTCTGGATCCTTGTGCTGCCCACACAGCCGAGGTAAAGACTGCACTTCAGTACTCTAAAAAAAATAAATAATACAAATACATTATTCAGGATACTACTGTGGCAAAGCCTGAGGATTAGGACAACACAGAAATACATGAAAATAACTTGCTGCTGAAAAGAATGGTAAGGCCACCAAAAGATTCCATCTGCTACCAACAAGCTGCTTCTAGTGACAAGCATGTAAACACTACAGACAAGAGTCTGGATAAAGAACTACCATAAGGACATTTTAATGTCAGTGCTTTGAATTGCCTTTTTTCCTTTTTGCACTAATGACTGGTCATAAGCAATAAGCCATCTTACTCCAGGTAAACAGAATATATCTGGACAGCTCTGGATATCACCTATCCATACTGCACTGAAATGCCTGTCTTAAATCATTCACTGATTATGAATTCTGCTCAAAGGAAACTGTCCTTAAAATCTCTTTTTTTTTTCTCAGAAGTTCATTTCTCTTTCCAAGCTTGCAAATAATCCTAGTGCTGAAAATAGTAACACAGAAGAAGTTAATTTAAGTTACTATACCTGGCAAAAGAATGAAAATTTTAGCAGCCTGTCTCAACAATCATTGTAATAATTTCCAACAAAAATCAGTAAAGTGAACCTTTTCAAATATCTCCCAGGGATATCATGTGCTATCCAGTGTACCCATCACCCTGGTTTTGTCTAAGATGTGAGGAACTTTGAAGCGTGAGCTGGAAGTTTTTACAGCTCTAAGAGCTGTTATTATAATGTACAGACAACAATCCAGAATTGTTCCTGTATGCTGCCCAACCTCAGTTTGAAAACATCAAAATCACAGAATCATAGAATGGTTTGGGTTGGAAGAGGACCCTGAAAAGCTTCTCTTTTCCAGGCTGGCCAATCCCAATTCTCTCAGCCTTTCCTCATAGGACAGGTGCTCCATCCTCTCCTGGATGAAAGCTAAGAGAACCCTCATTGGAGTTTGGTAGAAAGCATTCTGGACCACAGAAATAATTATAAAGATGATATTTTCTAATTTCTGTTCTTTGAAATAAACACAGCTATGCACTGTAAGCAGATTATGGTTGCATTTATCTGCCAGTACAGTGAGAAGGATATCATCGTCAAATACCTCCTTTAGTACTTCCTGAAAAAAAATCTAGTTCAATTTTTGTTACATTTGATAACCTTTGTTAGGATTAGCAGTTCACCAGCTGGACACAGGCTAACAAAGGAATAAATTAAATGAGTTCATGCCAGGATATGTGAAACAATGAGAACAGTGAACCTTGGTAGCAAATTAAACACACTGAATTGGCATGCAAATATAAACCTCTTACAGGAGCAGCAGAAGTTACTAAAGCAGCAAAGCTGTCCTCCTGCTTTCCAAATTTAACTAGAATCGTGCAGGATTCATAACAGCACAAAAGATGTCATGCAATAAACATTAAGAAGCACCAGATATTGCCAGGCTTCCAGCATATTTTCCTGCTGTAGGGAACAGAATCATCCTTCATGATTTTACAGACTGAAGCTCATTACTTTGATCAGCTATGATTTTGCAATACCCAGGGCTATTTCTAACAATTTTTTCGCAGAACTCAGTTTGGCATTTCCTAGGAATACACAGAGGGAAGAATCAGCCATTCTCAGCTGCAACCATTTATTCTCTCAGATACATGTTTATTCAGTTTGTTTGCTTCCTCTTTTTTTTTTTATCCCTTGGCAAGACTTCACAAACATTTCTGAGGAAGCAAAACAGATTTAAAAATCATTATTGTAAGTCAATGTAGACTGTACAATAGAAAGACTTTTACTGAAAGTAGGAAAGCATATAATCTTGTTATGAATAAAGCTAGCCAAACTTCACACAACCATGACACGTACCTGCAATTTGGGAAAGGCCACATCTAATTTCCACCAATCATTGTTGATTTTAGTCTCTTTCATACTCCATAATATGGAAGATGCAACCACCAGAAGATGCTTGCTACAGAAATAGTGTTACAAAAGCACTCCCAAATAAGATACAGCTATAAAATATATGTAAGAAGCCAAAGGATTTTCAATATAACTTTCAGAACAGATCAAGGCACTGCCCTTCAATTATACTGTGGTGTACATTTTATTCAGGATTTAACAAAGAAGCACAAGCGAAGAAAAGAGAAAGGTGGTTACAAAAATAATGGATAAATTAACAAAAATTGATAAATTAATAATATGATACACAGAAAGTATCTATGCAGGAAATCATATCAGCAAAAATACCTATAACAGCAGAGTCTCATCATAAGTTCCCATGAATTCCCAGAGGATCAAGCAGCCTTGACAGGTTCTATGAACTAGAGGATTGGGAAAAGAAAACCCCAAAATGAATGAAGAAAACAATATGAGAGGTAGCAAAAGTGAACAGAATTGGAGAGGTGCAGGACCATGAATGATAAGAGAGCAGGAGGAGGAAAAGAAATATGTTCTGTTCATTCTAAAGCTTCCTTTAGAATGCAGCTGTCCGCAGCTTCCTCACAAGGGGCAGAGGAGAGCCAGGCACTGTTCTCTTCTCTCTGGTGACAGTGACAGGACCTGAGGAACAGTGTGAGGCTGGCTCAGGGGAGGCTTAGGCTGAGTACAAGGGAAAAGGTGGTTGGGCACTGGAACAGCCCACCCCTGGCCACAGCACCAAGCCTGACAGAGCTCAAGAGGCACTTGGACAACACCCTTGGGCACACGGTGTGATTCTGGAGTGGTCCTGTGCAGGGCCAGGAGCTGGACTCAATGATCCCAGTGGAACCCTCCCAGCTCAGGATATTCTGATTTTATCATTCCTTCTCTGCCACGATGTCACTATTACATTCCTTATCAGCCAGAACCCGATGATCAGCTTTGATTTTTTCTTCATGCTCCAAGTCTGAAAGAACCAGGAGAATGCCACTTATTTCTCCATCCAGCCACTAAGAGGCAAACTTTTCTCTCTCCTTACAGCTAGTGCTCAGATCTAGCTGGTCTCCCAAGGTTAATTCACCTTTCTCATGTCTGAATTTATTTCCAAAGTTGTATGACACACAAGTGGCCTAAATGTCCACATGAAACTTCTTTGCTAATGTAACCAGTTTCCTGATGTTTCTTATTTTGCATTTCCACTGATATTTTGACAAAAAAGCCTTCATTGTCGCACTAATTGCACATTTGTACACTTAAGCCTTGGAATTGCATCCCTGCATGACCATCTCAATTCAGAACTTTTTATCTCAAAGCTGACCCTACTAAATCATTTACATGCCCTGTTACATCATGGGAAATCAAGCAAGTTTTCTGTAAGACACCATTGCTGCTTTAAGTTTTGCCAAAGACTGCTGCCAGGATCAACAGAGCTTAAAATTTCTTTGTGGATTTAGTGATTGTTCTCCACATATCACCACATGAATTTTTTAACAGAGAGACCTTTTTTGGTGCCAAAAGACTACATAAAATAGAGATATAAATGCAAATGCATTTCCTCATTGATAATCATCTTATGCAAATATTAGTCCACTTACATCCTGCAACAAGAAGAAAATCTATCAGCTTTTCTCTTATTGAATATAACTCATTAGTTTTTATATCACTAATTTTTCCCTTCATTTCTCATTTGCTGTAGCTATTACTGCTTAAGGTTGCTCAAATGTCTTTGTAGTTTCTGTTTCCCTGTGAAAGCCCTAGTTAAAAAGCTAAATAACTTTGACATTTATTTGATATTCCTTTCTCCTCAGTAACTCCTATCAGGATGAAAGTTTCTTAGGGAGTAAGATATGAACAAATTGTATGGATTATGATGACTCCATGCATTGTTTTGTGTATCTGCTTTCTCTCTCCAAGATGAATTCCCAAAAGTTTAAACAATGGCAATGGTTATGGTCTGGTGATCATCATAATTAGTTCTGATATATTATTGAAAATACTTTCTGCTGCCAGAAGCAGGGAGAAGGGAAAGCTGCTCTTTGATTACCTCAATGAACATAAATAACACATTTTAAACCCATTTTATTCTGAACTTTAACCGAGTTCCCTATACCTATGAGACACAGTGTAATTCTGAGTTGCTTCCAGGAGCTCCCCTGACTAAGAGGGGAGCACAGAGACCCCAGGGGAGCAGCACAGAAATCCTGTTCCTGCAGACAGACCAGATACTCTGCCTCCTTTGTAAAGAGTTCAGCCCTTGCTTTTACACTAATCCATTTTCTTGTTTGTTTTTAGGAGGCTTCAGGTAAAACTTGGATTAAAAATGGCCTATTCCAGTCCACTGAAAAGTACATACAGGAGGACTCTTTCCAATACTTAAGTCAGCAAGAAAGTGATTTCTCTGCAGAACAGGTGTTCACGGAATTAATGGTCTAGCTTTTCAGTTTGGACTAGTAAATACACTTTGTATATTGTACATTGCAATGACCATTTTAGCAATTTTCTTATTTAATATATTATTTGTTGTCCATCCATTTGTTGCATCCTCAGCATTACATTGCAACACCATTGCTCTCCTACAGCTCAAAGAAAAGCCACCAACTAAGCAGTGCTAGTTTACAAACCCACTGTGACACAGAAATGCCAAAATGTTCTGAGTCTCAAATTAGAACAGTTGCCAGGGTCTTCAGACATATAAAATATTTTCTGTAGGCCGTGATGTCTGACATAAATACACTGCCAGAGTAAGGTCAGCCAATTCGAAGCCATAAATAGCAGGATGGTGGCAGAAAATGTTAAAAACAATTACAATACACATGTTCTTTTCCCCTTAGGACAAAAGATTCTCATCACGTTCCTTTTTGCTCTGCCAGAAATATTTAACTGATTCATGTTTTGCGGTATAAATACATAAATCAGTTTCTGTTCCGGTTTCTAGACAGTTCATTTTATGTAACACAGATTCATGTGAACTGAAGTATTCTGATCTCTATAATTTTTTTATCTCTAAACCTTAACTACCACAAAGAAGCTTCTAATGGGGGCCAGTGGGATACAGATTCTAACAAACAAATTGAGGAAAGGTTTGAAGATAGAACGCCTGTATCTCCAATGTTATTTGTCTACATCATTACTTTGCTTCAAGACTGGAACACAAACTTGCAGCACAGAAAATGAAGGGAATAGAGTGGTTTCTATCTTAACACTGTCCTCACAGGGAAGTGAAATCCAAAAGTGACATCACAGGGCAATGATTGATCCAATAGGCAATTCACAATAAAGGAGAGGAATCATGCTGCAGGCAAGGCTAAAAAGGGAAGCAAAGACAACCCTGAGCACTATCTATAGAGAGCCCTGAATTGGGAACAAACAGAATCATCTGGGTCACAAGAGGTCGTGCAGAAATGTGCTTCCAGTTTCAGGAGCAGTATGTTCACATTGGCAGGACTTCATGCCTGAGCAACCCACACAGTCAAAGTCAGCTTAAGTCATGGAGCTCAGGGCTATTTTTTTTCTCTACAGACAATCCTGCTATTGCTTTTTACATACAAAAATTGCTATCAAAAAGCAAATTTCCCAATCTCAAGCATAAGTGTTCATGGAAACTAAAGTTTAAACAGATCAGTAACCACGAGAAACAGTGACCTGATTTCCACCCATTATAAACAGGAGCATGCCTCAGCCACAATGATTTTGTCTCAGGGCCTGTGGCTGATGACAGAACTCTGCAGTTCAGCACATGCAGTGCTCTCCATACTTGGAAGTGGGTGAACATCACAATTCTCTTCAAGTAGGTCTCCAGCAAGCACTTCTTAAAAGAAGTCAGCTGAGAGTTTTTCTTAGCCAATGACGTGGCCAGTCTCATTGTTCTGGTCAGACACCTTGGAGAAATTCTCCACAGCATGGAAAATAAGCATTTTAAATTGCCTAAGGGGAGATATACATAATGCACAGTCCTGTGAAGAGATACATGTAAGAAGCAATAGAGCTTTGTTAATGGTGTTTCTGCTCACACTAAAATATTTATTGCTGATGAAAGTATTTTGCTTGTTCGGAGTTAATACAGATTTCTGAAAAAAAATACAGTGTTATTTCTTGGAGACATACTTTAAAATTTCTGTATTCTTTTCATAAATTGCTGTTTCTGGAATGACAATGTCTTTCTGAGAGATACAGAAGTCTAGTGGTTTTTCAAGTCCATCTGCTGAACAAAATTCAACCTGGCAGAAGAGAAAATCTTCAAATAGCTGGCCCAGTTAGTCATGATGGAACAGCTCAATTTGAAGAGAAACTATTCATTATACAATTTCTCTAAAGGGAATGCTCTGTGTAAGTCTAAATTAGAAAGCAGTAGAAAACACCATGGAGGTGTGGATAACTAGATCCAAACTAACTGGCAAGTATTCGGTGGTCTTAGACACTGCAAATTATTCCCTTCCCTTTTCCTCCTTCTCCAGCAGTCTTTTGGTTATAAAACACCAAGTGAACAATAATATTAATTTTGGATGTCTTTAACCAGATCCCATATAGGGTAAATTTCCACTCATGTACCTGTATCAGCAAACTTACTGCCAATATGGCACAGAAGAATCCTGCTCCTCTTTGTTGCAATAGATAGACTGAAAGGTGTGTTTCACAGATTGCTACATTTCAGAAAATAACGTACCATGAACAGATTCATTGCTTGCCAGCAAAAAGCATTCCAGGAAAACTCCACACTGGATTCACAGCCAAAATGGGAGGCATCCCCACAAGAGGCAAAATAACAATCCTTAAATCAGATCACATCAGCCACTAAATTCCTTTTCTTCTGTGAACAGAGGAGTGCTTGGGGCATAGTTTAGAATAAGAAACTGTAGTTATATTATTAACAAGTAGATTAATCACTTTAATAGCCAGAAACCTAATAACAGAAAGAAAACTGATTCATAGCATATATCAGAATAATGTTGGTGTAAAATAATAACATGAAAGGAGAAAAATTGTCCCAGGGAACATTTGACTCCTGTGTAGTATTATTTAGTCTGTATTGTTAATCAAATTTGGCATATTCACCATTTTCAAAAAGAAAAAGAAAACAGGAAAAAAACCCCATAGACAGACTTCCAAGGCAGAAAAGGCAGGTATTAGAAATATTCTTATCCAACATGCCTGTGATGTCATGGCTTTTTAGTATTTTTCGCTCTGCCACTTTCTCTGAATAAGATCACATTCTTCTTTGATGGACTTGATATATGTTCACACCTATTCAGATTCCCTTTAGCCAGATTGGACCACATACGGTAATTTGTACTCCTGATATATACCAAAGCATTTATCATTTAAAGTATTTGAAACATGTTCTAGCTCACACATTTCTTAAAGCTTGAGGCAATTAAAAGTCTAATCTGCCCAGCCTTTTATATAAACTAAAGGCTTAGACAGCTCTATGTGCTACATGGGATCTTCTCAATCATTCAGTTACCTTTCATTAAAAAAACAAAAAGAGAAGATAGAAAGGGGAAAAGATCTGTAACTCCAGACAGCAGCAGAAGAGTTGCTGAAATTAGCTGGTTATAATTTTACTTAACAATGACTTAAAAAAAAAAAAAGGCAATACTATTGTATTCAGTAAATCACACAGACCTTTAATTCTGGTCAATGTGTATTCTGGCATAACTTGACACACAAAACATAGATCAATTCTTCTACAAGTACAGCTTTTTGTCACGCCGTTTAATAAAGCATACAACTGTTAGAAGTAAACACAGATTTTATCTGCACAAAAGGAAATTGAGCTGAGTTGAATGGGCCTGTAACCTTTCCTGCAGGGAAGATGTTCAATTTTCAGACATCTTTATAGGGAATTCTTTTTGCTTGTTTACAGGGAATATTATGTAATCAGAAATCAAATCTTTCCAGGTGACAAGGATACTCACAGCATAATCCTGCTAAGAGATGCTTGGAGATATTTCTGTACACAGTTAAATTTTAGTACAAGTATTTCTCTCTGCATCAGAACATGTAAGTAAATAAGTACAGATGGTGCACAAGGCTACAAAACGATGGAGGTTTGCTGTAAATTCTATATATTAGCAACATGCTACAGCAACACAGAGCACCTGCCCTTAATGACACGGCTAAGTACAATAGATGATTTTATAACAATGATTTCTTACTGATTATTGACTTAAGTGGCTTAATTCTGAAACAGGAAAAAGGTGTTTGGCTTTTGACATTCGACTCAGATGAACCAAGGTCTTCGTTATTTTAATTACACAGTTTCAGCATTGCTGACAACAGAGCTAGGCGCAGCGAAGTGTCATTTACCAGAACTGAACACTGAGTGGTGCTATTTGAACAGAAATGGACAGTATTCGGCCCTTAAAAAGTTTGGGATGTGCTAAAAAACTTTCCGAGTAATAACTTTTAGGTTAAAAAAAACCAAAAGAGCCAAGTTTCACGTGAATTACTGTCAAAACTGCCTGATGATAACGTGTAGCCCAGCTGTCCTTGCAAAAAAACCTATTTTCTTTTAATCTTTGTAAATTGTCCAGCATTGAAACCTTGTGATAGCAATCTTGCAAGAAAACCGTGAGAGTTGTAAAGGGATTAAATGCGTTGTACAAGGATCTACACCATCTCTGAAGATCATTGGATTAGCCTATCTAGCAAATAAACACACGGCATTGTCACTCAGCTTAACTTGCCATATAAATTTCAAACCAAGATAATAACAAAGCAAAACATTTCCAATCAAAACATGCACCCGAATGCATAATCACACTAAACATTAAGAAATTCTTCACAATAAGGGTGGTAAAACACCAGCACAGGTTGCTCAGAGAGGCTGTGGCTGCCCCATCCCCAGAAACGTTCAAGACCAGGTTGGATGGGGCTTGGAGCAACCTGGCATGGTGAAGGGGTCCCTGTTCACGACAGGGGAGGGCTGAAACGAGATGATTTTAAGGGTCCTTTTCAACCCAAACAATTCTGTCATTGTCAGTTTTCACCAACAGTGCAGTCATAATGGAGTGACTCATTTGTTGTGTTAAACTGATGCACCTCTTTGTCTAATATGGAGTGTAAAGGGCAAGTGCCCGAGGAGGGGCACTCCAGTGACCTGAGCTGCTCTTGCTGCTCGGGAAAAGAGACCGAAGTGTTAAGTGATAGAGCAAGAACAAACAGCCCCAGGTTGCTCTAGTGAATTTCAATTTGGAAACTGATCCACCGAGAGGATTGTCAAGCACTGGAACCAGCTGCCCAGGGCAGTGGTGGAGTCATCAACCCCGGAGGTATTTCAAAGATGTGCGGACTTCGGAACTCGGTTTCGCGTGGTCGTGGCAGTTTCGGATTTACAGTGGAATGGGATGATCTGTAGCTGTGTCGCCCCTCAAGCACTCCGTGACTCCCGACCCCCTCACGACCCAGCTCCCCCCCTCAGCACCGCTCAGGGCCCGACCCCAACCTCGCCCCTCCTGCTCCCGCCAATCGCGGCCNAATCGCGGCCCCGCCCCCGGCGGGCGGACCAATCGCGGCCCTGCTCTCTGCGGGCCAGCCAATCGCGGCCCTGCTCTCTGCGGGCTAGCCAATCGCGGCCCTGCTCTCTGCGGGCCAGCCAATCGCGGCCCCGCCCCCCGCGGGCGGACCAATCGCGGCCCTGCTCTCTGCGGGCCAGCCAATTGTGGCCCCGGCCCCGCGGGCCGGCCAATCGCGGCTCGGTCGCTATGGCGACGCAGGACGCGGCCCGGCACGGCCATGGCCTCCTACAGGCTCCCGGTCCGCTTGGGGAACTGGCTGGAGGACGAATACGCGCAGCAGGTACCAACAGTCCCGGGCAACGCCGCCTCTCCCGCTCCGGGCTGCCCCCCGGCTCTCTAAATCCACTTTAACCGCCAGATTGTGGGTGCCGGATAACATATCTGCTCCTCTCTCCTTTGCCAACAGGAGCGCCTGAGGGATTTTATCCGTAAGAGAGAGAAAGGACAACTTCTACTACAGAGATTAGCCAGACTTCAAGAGAATATTTTCAAGAAGGTAATTTTTAAAGAGAGTTGTGTCCACCTCTGCATAACTCGTATTACTGTTATGCATGCACTAAAAATGATACGGAATTCGCGGACTAAAATACTTGTGATGTTAGGCTCAGATAATTCTGTAAAACACTATGTAAATTATAATTTAGGTAGAGCTGTCAATATCTTCTGATGGGCTTGTTCACTTTGGAGACACCGTGCTGCTTATGAACCCGGACAACAAACCCCCGGATGTGGACGGGGCCGCGGAGGAGTGGGACCCCGAGATGCGCGGGGATGTGACGCTGGCCGTGGACATGGAGGAGGTGTCCCTGTACTCGGACGAGCCCCTGCAGCTCTCACGGGGCCTTAGTGCCGTCAGGAGACTGGACCCCATTGGCCGAAATGCTTTCTGTATTGTAAGGTCTGCTACTTAATTCTGAATTGTTTTCAGCTATTATTTTAGCTCTAGGTATCTTGTTTTGAGAAATATGCAACGAAGTTTGCTAATATACAAAGGAATATGAGTAAATTTAAGTTGTTTCAGAAAGACATCCGTTGTGCATTAAGCTTGATTCTATGCTGCATGTTACTCTGATTAATTCCAATTGCTGCCATTAGTTGGAGAAGAAACAGAAGAACAGGGGTCCTGCTCAATAGCCAAAGGCTCTGCCTTAGGTTAAGATATTTTACCTATTTTATAAAGAAAACGATACAAAATGTTGTCACAAAGCAACATCTGACTATAGACCAAAGCAGACAAAAGACCTAAACAATTGTAAAGCTGATAACTTGAATGTACCTTTTTTACTTTTTACAATTTTAACAGTGTTGATGGAAGTGCAGTGGGCGAACCACTGAGATACGGGCAACACTTTGTTCTTGGGACAAAAGGAGGGGTTTCTGACAAACTGGTAAGGCACTAAAGTTGCAAATTGGCAGTGGTAGCATATACTGATTATGAGCATTGAATCCCTCTCCAAGAATAGATATATAAAGCTGTACACTGGTGCAACATCTTAGTTTTACACAACAGAATCAGAATCATGCATAGATCAAGATAGGTAATAGTTAATTAGAAAGTTTATCCTACTTGCCTGAGGTCAGGTGTGCAGACCAAGGGGGCTGTTAGCCAGAATGACTGAATAAAGGGAATCTGAAAAAGGAAAGAAAAATAAATCACAGTTAGATTGTGAATCATGAAGGAATCCTTCCAGGAGATCTTAGGGTTTTTTCACTTTGAAGGGTTCACTTAAGACATGATGATCCTTGTGGGTGCCTTCCAACTCAGAATATTCTGTGAAACTCCAAAATGAGCTTTCCTTTCTTATGAAGATAATCCATAGTAAGAATATAAAGTCATGCACTATTCTGTCATTCTGAGGAAGCAGACTTCTATTAAATGGTAACATTCTTTCCCTCTACAAATTAAAAACAAATAAGACATTACATGTACGTATGCACTCAAAATAAATCACCACAACTTTGAAAAAGTTTTCATTCTTAACAATCACTTTGGTGAGATAAAAAATTTGGAATGCAAATTCAATTCTAAATTAGTATTCACAAATTTGCATATAGAATAACTACTTAATGAGTTTATCAACAGTATAGAATCTATCCTATAGGTTTTGCCTGCATAGTTTTACCTGGGAAGACTGATCTGTCATGAGCCAAGAGAAAAGTTTTTTGTTCAAAAATATGTTTTAAAACTACATATCTTGTTTCTTTGACATTAACTCTGTCCTTAATATATATTTTTAATTACAGTTTTACCTGGCAAGTGACCACAAAACATTTAAAGAGTTTGCTAAAAAATCTCGCCTTCAGAAAGTATTTTTGACACCTGAGCTTTCCTATTTGACTTTATGGCAAGCGAAGTCCTTGGATCCACAACTGCGTCTTGAACATGAAGGATTTCCAATTCCTGTAAGAAACTAACACTGTAGGAAGTGTTAGGAAAATTTAATTGAAGCAGGTGGACTACTGAGAAAAAGTGATATTTATTTTATTCACATATTTCCTTTAAGCCAGTTCTGACCTCTACTTTTAGGAAGAGGGAAGGAACAATCTCTTTAATTAGGGAATCTATCTGTTTATACAAATTTTTGTTTCTACTGTTCATTTGAGGTTGACTTGTTCAGTTTTTCTCATCAGAATTTTTCAAAGGTGGACGTTATCATGTCGTGAGGGTGCACTACTTGCCTGCTTTTCAGGCCTTTTGAGACAGTAAATTCCATTTTCAATATTTGGAGATGTCATTAAACAAGAGGTCATGTACATTAAATGTCTGATAAAATTCTCAAGGCATCTGAATAAGTGGATGATTTTCCAAGTGTTTTCAGCCTTTTGTAAATACAGTATTTTCCTGTACCAGATAACTGCTAGGCTTCCTGAAGTGCTGATGTGCAACAGAGTATCACAAATACAGCTGTTCCTTTACAGCCTTGAACTAAGACTCATTTACATTAATAAGGTCACCAACAAACACAGTCAAAATTAACTAATTGTTAAAGACAGTCTATTCACAGTATTGGTTTAAAAATGTTAGTCAAGTGTCTTTCCTTGTTCTTTTTTTTCCCAGGCTGACACTAAAATTATTATTACTCATTGCTACACCAATCGCAACTTAGCTATTCCAAGGAACTTCTGTGTGTGGTAAGAATAACTTACACCTGGCAGGGGTGTGCACAGGGGTGTGCCAACATCAAGAATTACTGTAAGGAACAAGAGAGATGCTGTAGGAATGCACTGAGGAAATGGAAAATAATGCAGAATGCCATTCTCCTTTCCCTTATTTTACTTCTTGGCTGTAACACCTGCTGCTGTGTTGCTGCAGACAGTTGGATCAGTCTTAGTTGTTAAGGTTTTTTTTCATTTTTCATTATCATATCATGCTTTTAGTTTTCTCTAGTTTCTTGGTGGTTCTCCCTTTGAATGTCTCGAGCAATGTCAGTTGTTTGGGTTACTTTTGAAGAAAAAAACATTATATACTAAGAAGTGTAAGGAACAAGGGAACTAAATAAAACCACACTGCATAAAACTCTATATGCTTATGTCCATCTGAATCAATATCTCAACAAATTAAAGTTAATCCCTCAAATAATTTAATATACATACATTAGATTAATATTGACTGGGCTTGATAGGGAGCATACCAGTGTTTCCCATTAACTTCTTAGCAAGACCTGACTGAGGATTTGTGTAAGGTTTTTGAGGAGGAAAGGTCTGAAAGTTTGAAGAAGGTATTAAGTAGCCAGGATCCTCCTCAGTGAGAGAGAAGTGGGGATGAGGACCTAACCAGCTTTTACAAATCCTGTTGGTGTATCAGGGCCTTATTCTGCTGGGGCTCCTCTTAGCACTGTGGCTAGAAAGGTGGCACTTATTTTGGATTTCAAATTCCTAAATTATTTCTAGGAAACAAAGTGGGTCATTGTATTTCTTGTAAGGGTCTGGTATTTGAAAGTGCCTGGGGATATTTCTGAGTAAACCAAGAGAAAAATGAGAAAATCTCAAACAATTCACAAGTAACCAAGATTTGCTGAATTTGTATTGATGTTAATTCTCCCTGCCTATCCCATCTCTTTTGACTTTGCAGGTCTCATTTTGGAAGAGAATTTGAAGTCGTTTGTCACAATTATCTGGATTCCCACAGAGTTGAAGAATATAAGAATCACTGGGAGATAATTACAGGAAATCCTGGTCCTGAAGATGGTACAATGCTTGACAGACCCCAAGCTTTCCCAGAAGGGTATAAGAAAGAATTAGTTTCATGAAAAGACAGAGAATATAAAGCCCAAGACTACAGCCAGGAGAGGTTGATGAGACTCTGCTTCTTGTTTCTTTCTTTTTAGATTTTAGTTTTAGAGATGTTTATTTTAAAACTGGAAATTAAAATCTTCCATTAGTAATATTGCATAATCTTATTAACTCATCAAAGTTATAGAGGGCAAAAAACTCTTAAAATTTGATGAACACACATCAAAAATTGTAAATCAGAAAGGCTCCTTTTCCCATTTTCACCTTCACTGATGACAAAAGTTGTCAGAACCCAGGAAACCCAATAGATTTCCATTAAATTACTGGCTCTTGGAGTATTCTTCCAGAGCCAAACCAGTGTCACAATTTTTAAAAGGATGAGTGGATAGTTTCCAAAACACTGAAAACCAAACACACACAAAGTTATGGGATGCTTTGACATTTAAAGTTCATCTGAAAGAAAGCTGGTTGTTGAGCTTGTTCCACCCTCCATCTAGCACAACGCTGCCAAGTTTTAAATCAGGAGAGAGATTTTTTTTTGAGATTATCTCCTAATTCATGGGTATAAATTGAGTTTCTATGTTTGCCCATGTATTCTAAACACTTCAATATCAAATTGTCAAGAATTGAGCAAATTGATATAGCCTAGAGACTTACAACAGCCTTCTCCATGCATCACCATGTTCCATTTACCTCTCACCCACAGCATTTTCCAATCCACAGTAATTTCTAACAAGTTTGAGAGTAAGGTAAAATCGTCAAAGAAAATTGGGCACCCACAAGTTTCATGAGAGTAAATGCCAAAGCAGAAAACAAATATGACATGCTGTTAAGTTTATCCAATAAGAAAATATGTCTATGTTCCATCCTAATTAGACAACAGAGTAGCCACATGAAAAAAAATAAGGCCTTTGAGGATAGAAATTTCAGGTGAAATTCATATTTTCTTAAAAACAAAATCAACTAAGTATAAAATGCAAAGACTTGGAAAACAGAAGTCATTATTGCATATATTTATCTGTCTTTATGCAGAAGCTGAAAAAGTATCACAGAGAATCTTTTACTGTATGGCATTCCATTATATCCATTTAGTTAAATATATATTTATTTCATCTCCTACTGTACCACAAGAGTAGTCTCTTTCTGCACAAAGTGACTACTTGACTAAAATACTATACCATTCATAAAAGATTCCATTCATAAAAGATTCCAAAGATCTTCAGTGATTATAAAGGTCAATTAAAACTTTCTAAGTTTTCCAAAACCAACCCACTAAACTTTCACAAAAGAAGGATTGGTCCCAACATATCTTTAAGCTCTATTTCCAGATAACCTGCTTGAAGCCCACAGGCAAGGCTTACAGAATTTTACCTTTGTTCAAGATAATTTAAGTCAGCACACTGCAGCATCAGCTAACTGGAATTTGGCATACAGGATTTCAGAGCAGCAGGCAGATGCTGTGACATGCAGGTTTGTTTGAGGGACTGTGCTGCAGAGGACAGCTTTAGAATCACACACCTTGTGTGCAAACCTTTACAGACCTATTAGAGATGGGCTGTTATAGAGAAAATTATCTTTAGGAACTTCTTTCACTTTTTCCTTTCATTTTCTATGTAAGGAAAATTAACATGATGTGTGATGTTTTTCTAGAGGGTCTGTTAATAGTCCAACATTCAGAGGTTAAAATTTGCAATTTTCACAATGGACTGACATAAATCTACTTATATTTTGTAGATATTAAAGTTTAGTAGAGATTTAAGTTTAGTAAGACTTAAACTGCATGAATGCACTCTAGTGTTCCTAAGTTGGCCATTGTGTACTTTTACTGGTATTAGATGCAGTTATTTTGACTCCAAGTCTCTTAACTCTTGCTCAAATGTAGGAAAGAAGAAAAGGCCTTAAACCAAAACCTGAAACAAAGCTTTGTGTGAACTCATGCAGGAATGAGGACTGCGTGGGCAGGGTGTCTGGACTGGCTGATGTTTTGAGTAGGAGTGTTTGTGTGTGTGTTTGAGTGCAAGGAAAGCAAGGCACGCTGTACAAAAACAAATTTTGCAAAGACTTAGAGGAAAAACAAAGATAAACAGATACCAAAATGAGTGCAAAAGCAGGTAATGTTGGAATTTGGTGCTGATTAAAAGTGGCTTGGAGACTCGTGTGTTTTGATCACTTGGTGCTCATTGGATAGGCTTTCTTGAGCTGAAAATAAACAGGGTTCAATCAATATTCCTGGTTCCATTAGCAGTGTTAAACCCACAGATTTGTGTATAGCTCCTATATCAGATCATATCATATATGTTTATGGGTTATGTTATTCATGATAACAAATGCACATACTTACCTGTTTCCCAGTTTTTTTTAAAAGCTAGGGTATTTTGCACTTCTTAATATCATCCACACGATGGAAGCACATGTTTCTAAATGGCACATTTCCTGCCGTGTGTAAAACAGCCTGAGATGTTTAAATCCAAATGAGTCCCTGATACAATGGCACAGAAGGAAATCAAGTTAAAACAGACTTAAATTCTAGGCTGGAATATGTCATTAATGTTATATCATGTTTTTGGAAAATAAAGTTAAGCACAAAGGTAGACAGAGCAATGCAGGACATTGTGTATTGCATACAATCAACCTCTTTATGTTAATTAAAACATTAAGTAATTTGTAACCAAAGCATAATTAGAGGAAATTAAGAGATTTTTTTCTTTCACTTTCTATGTAAAGATAGAAAACTTGATGTGTGACAAGTGATGCATATTTTTATAGGGGTACTGTTACTGCTTTTGCCAATTTACAGAAATTAAAGTTATGCCCATTTTCACAACAGATTGACATAATTCTGCTTTGATTCTATAGGTATTAAACTAGGAAAAAAATCAGGCTATGTAGAGTGCAATGCAGGGTTTGTGATTTATCCATTTGTCGATAAACATGGGATTTAACATAAAGAATTATGGGATTGAAGATTACTGAAGAATATGAACAATCCTTCTACTGCCAGTTAGGGTCACAATATTTCTGGTAGATAAGGCAATGGAGACCTGAACCATACCCCAGACCTGACCACTGTATTGCTTTTTCTTATCCTAATACTGGGTATCATGAAATGTGGGCAGTGATGCTTCCCTCCTCTGCAATGCACTTTGCTTTTTGTTGGTGTATGGTGCAGTCATGTATTCAAAAAGCTTTCAGTGCTTCTTCCAAATTCGACCTAATATGGATAGCTCCACAAAGTACATTGTGGGAAGATAAAACTCACTTTGCTTCCATTCCAGACAGCTCAAAAGCTGTTAGCATGAAGCTGATCCAGAGCTATTAGTCCTTGCTGAGGGACAGGGTGCATTAGACCAAATTTAGTGCTGTGTTACAATAGCTTTCCACAGGCCTGAGGCACTGACGGTGCTCATATCTGCACGTTTTGCTGTGCAGGTGTGTGTTAACAGCACGATATTGAAATAAGGAAGAGAATTCAGAATCAGCTTGAAAGAAAANCTGAATAAAACATCCGAGGGAAAAAAAAAAAAGCACAGAGAACATTACAATAAAATTCCACACATCAGTGGAAGAAAATACCCAAGCACTGGAAAATTTGGTAGAGTTGGCAGGTAAGGGTGATTTTGATAACGTCTGTGCCCACTCACCCTAAATTAATATTGCATGTCTGTTGTGATTTGAGTGGGGTAGGTGGGAAATCATCTTTTAAAACCATAGCTGGTTTTGAAACACTTCAATGTATGAAAACTAAACTAAGGATGTCACAAAATGAAAAGTAAAAAATTAAAAATACAGATGTTATATGCAAAATACATTAAATACAGGTGAAAATTATGAAATCTCTGTGTCAGTTTGTCAGCTACCCTTCCCTTCTAATTCTGTTCTGCTTTAGGCTTTGTCCCAGGTCCTGTATCCATTCTCTGACTGCCCTGCCTCGTTTCCTTGCCTGTACACAGCACAGAGGGGGAAGCCTTGCTTTGTCAGCTGCCCGCTTCATGCTGGTTTGACTTTGCCCTGGAAGCTGGAAAAGGGAACCTAATCCTCAACACTCGATTCTCCTGGCAAAGAGGAGGAGTGGGATAATCTGTCACCTTGCTGGATGTGTGCTGTTTCAGCAGGGATATGAGCAGCCATAAGGTTATCCACTGCAGGATTTGCATGATAAATTAACATTATTGACAATAAGAGGGACAACTTGGCATAAAAACACAGGGAGACCCCTCCACTTTGGGGTTTTTGGGGTCTTTTTTTGGTCAACACTGTGGGTAGAGGGTATGTAAAGAAACAATTGAAAAATTTTTCCCACTGCTGGGCTTGTACAAGGCAACATCTTTCACTCAACAGAAGAGAATCATCAGTACGGTGCTAAAAAGTATTGTTACAAGAGAGGCGCTTTCTCTTGAGAAGTTTCTGTATTTTCTGGCAAGGAGGACTCAAAGTACAGCAGAGTAGGCACAAACATTTAAAAATGCCTGATGACATTAATACCCACATTCAGTGATGAAATTAATTTATGCACATGAATCTCTGCTCTAAGTTTATACGAGAAGCTCAGAGAACTAATTTCCCAACATCTGTTAAATGCTGCTTCATACAATATGTCAAAACAAAACTAAACAGACCATCCAGTTAGAGGCCAGCTAGAATATATGTTTCTACAATGCTGGTCTTGTTTTAATTATAGCCTCCTTGGGGCAGGGACCATATCTTCATCATTTTTTTCCAAATGCAAAGAACTACAGCAGAGAAGCTCAGTAAGTAATAGCATAAAGCTGTTATTAAAAATGTTTGTAAGATGACAAGAAACTGAAGTAAACCTGGTGCAAATAACCAGAGATATGGGCATATGAAATCTGCACATAAAGCGGTGCCAAGTAGCAAATTCTTAGTGTGGGGTATGAAGATTCAGCTGCCCAAGTAATTCTGATGTTAGTAGGAGTTGCTATGAGAAGATCCCACAAACCACAGTGCTGTCCCTGTGGGTCTAAGAAATCCACAGACGGGAATAAGAATTATCCATGGTAGTAGTTATTTTTATGCATATAATTAGTTTTTTAATTATATGGCATACTAGTTAAAAATACATAACCAACTCTCAGCACAAGTCCCATTCGCAAAAGAGACACCAGTCCTGAGGATCTGAAGAGCTGTTTCTTCAGTTTATTCACATTAAAATTGTCAGAAATTATATTGTACGTACCTTTGGAGATATTAGTCTAAGAAGATAAGTTTCAAAAATCATGTTTAGATGTTCCTGAAAATATTACCAGTACAATTTATAGAGGTATTAAATTCTTAAGCAAAATGAAGGCAAGAAACTAATGAATAAGCAGAGCACTGAACTGAAATTTGAACTGCCATTCCTTTGTATTCAAATCTCCTATAACTGCTAAAATGCTAACAACTGTGGATGATTGTTTTAGGGTCTCTAAAAGATCAAACACAGAGGCTTGTGAAACCCATGTCAGACAGAAATTTCTATCCTTCCTGCCTAGTGTCCTACTGCTCCTCTTGCTTGGACTTTCTGCCTCTTCCATATCCTGAAGAAACAACTGAGCAGCTGTTTGGGCAAAAGTTTAAGGTTCATCAGCTTTTCCGGTCTTTTTGCTGACAATTTTGGCAGCATTGGTTTAGCCAGAACACCCAAGATGTATTATAATTTCAAAAATAACCAGTGAACGTAACTGTGCCATGAAAATAAACACATATAGAGAAATATAAATGAATTGCTGCTATATACACAGACACACTCTGGGAACTTTAGTGCTGGCACAGAAATCACATTCAGCTCAGCACAGGCAGGAGAACAATCTTTCCTCGTGTAAGAGAATTAACTGATTTCTTTCGAAACCGCCTGAAATAATTAGTTCTTTCAGTGTAATCTAAAGTGGTCAGAGACATATTCAGGTGTGATTAGGAATGGCTCCATGGCACCACATGGTGACCCAGAGTAACACTCTAGCTATACTTAGTACTTCACCATGCACCCCTTTTCCTTATCTGTCATCATTCCTCTTTCTGCTTTCTGCACATGTCCTCAAACCCAGCTGACCTCAGGTTCTACTCACAGTCTGTTACAGAGAAAATAAAAATTTGCCTAAAGATGGCCCAGAAAATGAGCTGTGCTCTTTGTTCATCCCAAGCCAGTCAGGGTAATAATTCTCTTCAGAGCATATTGAGCACAGGACCTAGATCATTGTGGTCAATAATTCATAATTACAACAAAAGCAACTTTTAACCCTGTTGGAATAATTTCTGTGATAAACTCCAATTTCTTTTACTGTGTTTTGCAGATTTGCTGCCAGAATGGCAGTTGAAACTTACTTTTAAGACTTTCTTATTGAAACACTAGCTTTGGATCAAATCAGGAATTCTGCCAGAAGTCACTATATTATAAGAAATATTTAGGACCAATAAGACATTTTTAGCTCTTGAATCAAGCTAACTTACATTTAAAATTTTAGCAGGTTACTGTGGTATTAGTTGAATGCATTTCAGGGATCCCAAGCTGACGTAGTTGAAACCATCAGCATCCAATCTGTTGGACAGAATGGGTGGTTTGAAAGGCAACTAAGAAACACTTCCTGTTTTGTTGCCCTGGAAGGGGAAGCCAATCAGGGTAAAAGGAAAAGGCTGAGTAAACCTGCAAATCTCAGAGTCTTAGTGCAGTTAGCTCTGGCCTAACAAGCCCTTGAAGAAAGCAGTCAGCCATGGTAATCACCTAGACAAGCATCAGGGGATGAGATAGCCACCCACACCTGTGTGGCATTACAGATTCACGTTCATCCCTGCTGTGAAGTAGAATGTCTAATAGATCCTAATAATTGCAAATATGGGGGCTGAGCTAATTTCTTTCATAGAGTGTAAATTGCTGTAGCTCAAGTGCAGAGCAGTAGTTAAGTATGTCCTTTGTTTTTATGGCAACACTGGAACTCAGTGATCATAGTAGAGGTAAAAAAACAGAGACCAGCCAAGCCAAAAATCCCCTCTGCTTGAGATTTGTATCTGCAGTCACTATTCTAAAGGTAAACAAACATTTTTCCATTCCCTTAACACAAGTGATGGTATTCTACTCTGCACTTCCCCATGTGTATCATGTGCCCTCTCTTCCCTCATTTACTATATCTGTGCATCCCTACCCCTGCTGGGCATTGCTCATTCATAAAGGTAATAAGAACTAGATTGTGGATGTTTATTAGGTGCTAATAAGAAAAACAAAGAAACATTAAAAAGCAAATCTTTTCATTGTTCTTAATTTGCCTACATATACTTGTTCTCAAATGGCACCAAATTCCACAGGTTGAATTAATCAAATTAATTATTTTGATTAAGTTATCAATTTGTCTAGACACAAGTTCCGTGGACCCCATGTCTTTTCCCCACATTCGTTTTTCTGAAACAAATTCTGACTTGTTTAGAGGAATGCATGTAGCTGTCTCAATAATTACATGACCCCTGTATGGCATCACATGCATGACCTTTCATACAACATGGCTTATTGTTCTCATTGCTTGTTGAAAATTTTGGTGCTTCCAGAAGTACTTGAAATGTAACATTTTTATCTGCCCCTTGCTAATTAATATCTAACCATGTATCAACTGATTGTGCCGTTGGGCGGTTATGGAATGTTGTCTGTAAATGCTAGCTGATTTTAAACAGTGACACACTTCGGGACTACTGAATGGTTCCTTCTGAACACAGCTTCACACAGCATTCAGAAACACCAACACAAATTCCTGCTTCCTGTGAAATTAGCTTAACAAGGATTTGGGGAGTAACCATTTGCACTCCACAGTTGATGTGTGCAACCTTTTCATCCAAGCAATTATTTCTGAGAACAGAATGTTCATTCATCATGGAAAGAATTGAGGCAAAGTCAACTTATACCACACATTTGGCCTGTTACACCACACAACCGTTTGCTGTTTGGTTTTAGAAATTAGGCGCTACATAGAATCCAACAAGTGGTGAAGGTTTTTTTGGTCAGCCCGTGTAACCTACAACAATCTTGGGTTTTCTGCAATAATATCGGGTTATTGTTATAACAAAATATGTCAGAACTGGTATGAATGCTCCAAAACAATTTTTCAAATATATTTGAAGGTGTTCTACGAAAGAGAACTTTTTATCAGGCCAGGGTAGGTCAGCAATTTTTGCAAATGAGCAGTGTAATTGAGAACAGTCCTCCTGTAACTGTCATGAAAAGACATGGTATTCATCACCTGGAATTCTATGTGCTTCAACATAACAGCATCCTTGGCTATGACATGTTTCCTGAGGGTGGGACAATGAAATTGAAGCTGAAATGATAAGCAATAAAGGAGTTCCTAAAGAGTTCAGAAAACACATCCATGAAAGCAAATTTACAGAGAAAGAGAAGAACACAAACTAAAGCTCTTCAAAATATATTTAAACTTGCAGAACTACCTCTCCCTGGAAGAATCCAATATGATAGTAAGCTTCTGCAGCTAAACCTAGGTTATTTTCCCCACAGAAATAAAAAAAAGTGATCATTGGAATTTAGTAGGCAAATATAGCCATGGTTATATTCTTCAATAACAGTCTACAAAGTTTTGTGTTGATATGTTTCTCCCTTATCCATTGAAGTTAAAAAGTTTGCATGAAAGAGCATTTTTAGAGATCAGAGAGGATTCACCTTTGCCACAGTGAAAAACAGTTTGTTTCATACAATTCCTGTTACTGCATAAAATATACTAGGATGATAAAGCCACTGGTTATGGAATAAAAATGTTTTGGGTTTAAGTCCCACATTTCATTAAGCTATGTAACATTTGCATGTTGAATACAATCAGGACAACACATAGTAAGTTACAATTAATAGCTTCACTTCAGTAAAGAAAACAAACCATTAGTGAGGTGAATTTATTTCACCTGATCTTGCCAATTACTACATTGCATTCTTCCAGTCCAGAATACTAATGCAAAGTATGAATGACTGAGCAGGCTTTCAAAAAAGGAGCTAAGCAGAAACGTAGCTTCCAAAATTGATTATGAGGATATTAAATGTTGAGATGAGATCAGCCACTTTTCCAAAACCAGTATATCACTGCTGTGATAAATTGCATAGAGCAGAATAAACATTCCAGGAAGTTCTAATTACCTTAATGATGAACTTTTATGTAACCATATTTATGATTCAATTGCACCTGCCTTCACATTCCAGTGCTCTGAACTCTGCCTCATGCCAATATGTACACAGACTGCAAAGACATCATATTGCAACAATCTGCTGGATGAAAATGAAACAAATTCTTTAGTCTCTTACTGCAAAACACACTCCTCACACTCCATTTCTTATAATGTTTTTCTAAACTCTTCCCACCTTGTTGCCATCTGTGCTGAAATGAGTGGATGCCAGAACTGGACATGGAGTGCTCATTTAATGCTTTATTCAGTAGTAAGGATCCTGTTCTTCCTTGATGCTTTTTGGCACACGCATCCATTTTCAAGGCTGCATCCAAGACCTCGGTGAGGGTGGGTGGCCTGGGGATAGCTGCAGAAAGGAGTTACGTACTCAAAACCCCACTCCTGTTCTCATTTCTCTCTGCTTGAGCAGTTTGGGAGCAGAACAAGCTGTTCCACTGCAGCCAAGGAGGCAGCGAGGGGAAGATGGAGAAGTGACATTTGGTGCACAGAACAGGCTCATGCTCAGTAGTTAGACTAAGAGCACCTGGGAGCTGCTTTTCTGAATTCAGCTGTGAGAATTATTCCACACTGCTCTGGAGAGATTGAAAGAGTCTCTTGCAAGCTGAGATTTGATTTCTTCTGTCCTTCCTTTCTGCTCCTCTAGGTAAAAATCTAGCTTTGACTTTTGCTACAGTGGCTATACTTGTCCCTATAGAGTTTTAACAGCCAATTGCCATTAAATTCTTTAACAAAGACATTAGAATAATGGATAAAAGTATAATTTTAGGGTTATAAACTAGGTGTTTACTTTTAGGGGTATAACCTAGATGTTTATTTTAAATTTCATAAAATGTATAACTGTAAAGACTAGCAGAGGACTAAGAAATATATTATGACTAAGAAAGTTATGAACACTAAATAAAAAAATACAAGTCAATGGTTATTTTGAGCAGAGAAGTATATTAACAAATGGAAATCCTAAGACCTACACCAAAACTGGGGTTAATTTAATCTATTTGCTACTCATCTGGAAAGGAGGTGTGCAGTAGCAGAGACAGCAGAATTGGGAATTATGTGATCATTTAAAAAAGCCATGACTTAAAAAAAGCCCCAACAGCAAACAAAACAAAACAAAAGCCTAAAAGAAGGGACCAAAAAAGATGCTAGCTGAAATTCAGTGTAGGCAAGCATGAGGTAATGTGTACTAAAAGGAACAACTTGAACTACTCATATACGCTTGATGGTTTGCAAAATCACTCAAGAAAAAGATCTAGGCGTTACTGCAGACAGCTTAATGGAAACTTCTACTCTGGGCACAGTAGTGGTCAAAAAAAGCAAACAAAATGTCAGGCTATATTAAAGACAGATTGAAGAATAACACTGGAAAGAACAACAATACCACCAAATATATCAACAAAGTATTCTTAATTTTAAGATTACGTTATTTTGCTTTCATTATAAGAAAAGAAAAGGGAATCACCTAGAAAAAAAATTAAATGGGTTTTAGGGGCATTGATAAACTACAAAGTGAAAGATATTTAAAGAGTATCAGAATTATGACATCCTTAAAATCAGGAGGTAATTTTTTCTAAACAACATCTCTATTTCTCAGTCCTTGAGTTTGCAAAAAAATATTAGCAGGAGCATATCTCTGTTCCTTTGTCATATCTGCTGAGATAAGTGACACACAGACACTCAGTGGATGAGCTTCTTTTAAGCATGAGGCCTGATTGTCATTTTCATCTGCTTTGGAGAAAAACAGAAAGGGTCAGTTCCTCACAGAACCTCCTTGCTCTGCTAAACCCAGACTGCAGAGCCCAGACCAGTTCTGGGTCTTATCCATCTTAGGCTCAGCTAATATCTACACCCAGCACCCTCTGTTCAGTCTTTACCCACTTGCTCAAATCCAGCCTAGCACCCTAACCTGAATTCTTTCCTCCTTTAATCCCATCCTTCCCCTCAACCCCTGCACTTACATCCCCAAACCGCCCTCTGCTGCTTCCACAGTCTCACACCAGTTACCCCCTGCTCCCCTCGTGGCCTTTCAGCCACTTTCTCCTGCTGCAGGCACATTCCCAGCTCAGTTCCCTCAGTGTGTGCTGCCAGGATTATCAGCACTGTCAGAGCCCAGCAATTCCCTCCCTGCAGTACCTACAGGAACTGCCCAGGTTTTGCAGACCCCCAGCAGGCGCCCGTGGTGCTGTTAATGTTATCAGTCACTGCTCACAGTAAACACAAAAAGCTAAAATCAGAGGTTAATTCACAGCAGATGAACACCCCCTTCCATCCCCCCCACACACCACCCACCTTGGGGCTTTATCATGCCTCAGTGCATAAATTGCTTAGATATTAAGGCAGGAGATTTCTCTCCTAATTATATGACATACCAGGTTGAAAGCTGGCGTGTGGATTAAGGACAATGATATATGCCAACCTCTGTGGTTCTTAGGGTAGAGTGCCAGCTATAAATAGATGTTAGAACTGTACATTTAACATTGTTTAGTCTGAGGATAAGTGAGGAAAATGGGAAACTCATTTGCTCTGCAGTAGCAGGGTGTGGAGTGTTGTTTTCTGCTGAGGATTATTTTTATTTTTATTACTAAACTCTTGAGAGCCTAGAGATGTCACAAGGTCCTTTTGCTGTTCTGGGCTGTGAAACCAGGAGAGGAAAATATGAACTTATGCAGTTTTATATAACTTACAAATGTGTTTAGCATTTTCTGTGACAGTGAAGGCAGTCAGAAAATTTAACTGTTTCCTTTGTGAACTTTATTTTGTTCATGTGGAAGTTTGATCTGTTTCAGAGCAGGGGCAGGACATTTTCCTACATAAACAAAATAATGTCTAATTACAATAAAAAGGGGAGGAAGAAAGAAAAACTGAAGTTATGCTGTGAAATGGCATTATTACCTCTCTAACAGGAAGCATATGGAATAGTAACTTGCCATAGGTCTAAGAGCCAGACATGCTGATTCCAGCTGTGGTCCTGAAACAAGCTGTTAGGGCTAGAACCTGACTAGGTCTAATATCCATCTGGAGAGGATGATGAATGAAGGCAGAGTAACTGTCCCATCAGAGCTGTGGAGAACAAGAGTTACCCACTGTGATCCCCTCTGTCTAACAGAGACTGGATCCACAGGCAGTATCAGAAATCAGGGTGGTACATCCTGTGGAAGAGTACCTTATCACATAGCCCCATTCTCTGCATTAGAGAAAAAGAAGCAGAGGAAATGTCTTCATTTAATCCTGTTTTCCACTTCTTGGTATGGCCCTCATTTATTGTTCTGCTTGTGCTTTCCCTATCACAGTTATAATTAATGTGGTTAACTAATATTTATAAGCACCTAGAAGATGGAAAACCTATGTATTATCTATTTAGGGTAATTACCTCATTAAAGGACCTAAATAAATATTGATACAATTCCAGAGAGCAAGGCACTACCCTCACAAAAGTACCTCCTCTCTTGTCCTGCCTCCACCCAAAACAATGACTCCATCTCAATTGATCTCACATGAATAAATAACATTTGCACCTCCTTCACTATTATCTTATTTTCTCACAGCAGAAGGATCCTAGTTTGTCTGTTTGCTGTGGCCTAAATTCTGCCATCCTCAGACAAAACTCTTCCCTCCACTACACAGACTTTATTCACCAAAGAAAAACCTCCTAAAGCCCTTGCAGACCTTATGAAAGACGTTTTCACTTACTTGGGTTAAATGAGCACTGTGTGTTTTCTTTCTTCCTTCTTTTTTTTTTTTCCTGGGGGTGGTGTAAAAAGTAATAAATGAATCATTTCAACTTTGGGCGAGAAGTTTAGGTGTTGTATTTGTACCATGCAACTACATAAACACAGAAGGAGCCAGTTAACCGATGAACTGCAGGAATGAGAAGCTATGAGATGATCTAAAATGTTTTAACACATTTTCCATATATTAACATTCGGACTAGTTGTGTTTTGCTTTCTTACAACAGACACAAGTCAGTAAAAGTCCAAAAGGAAAGTCTGAGGTTTTATATTTCTGTTTGTGGTACAGGAAAAGGGTTACGATCTCAGTGGTTGATTCAGTGAAATAACATCTCTTTTATACACATCTGCCTAGCAAGTAGGGCGGTAGTTGGAAATACCCAATCTAAAGCATTAAAGATTTGCTGGCAAATAGCAAGGCATTTTCTGCAGAGGAAAAGTTGTTATATTGAGTAGTCACTTTGAATGCTTAGGAGTTACAGTCAAATATCCAAGCACTGTGGAGTTACACTGCATTTATTATTTTCTCAAGTATTTAACATAGTGGGAATGGACTCTGCTGTGTATTTCACATCCAAGAAGGCATGATAATAGCAGATTTAAATAAGAAGATACTTGGCAGTGTCAATGGTAAGTGATATTTTTATAGCAAATTATTTAGCCATCATGCAGTCTGCTCATTTGCATGTCAGTATGTATTATTTTCAACTGCTTTATTTTCAGAATTTGAAAGAGAAGAATAAGCAGATAAGGGGTATGTCACAAATTACATTTTTGTCTGTCTATTCACTGTTATCACTGCTTTCTCTTTAAATTGTCTGAGAAATTTGAAGCAAATTATTATTGTTCAATGATTAGTGCTATGAATTAAACAGAGATCCTTTTCATGGAAATACCTTAATTTAGGACACTTCTGGTTTGCTGTAAAATATTTTTCCTCTTTTTCTTGATGTATATAAAAGCCTTCAGAGTGGACCAAAAACCTTTGGGAGTTCACAGCTTTCTTCAGTTTTGAAGGCCTCTGTATATCTGCAATATTATAAGAGGCAGAAAAGAAACAAAATCACAAATCAAATGATTCATTGCTCAGAAACATTTTTAAATCTACAAGATATCTCATTGGCAATTAAATTTCATAAATAAGATGAATTAATTTCAAAACCAGATGGAAGGGGGAGGATATGGGGTTTTAATTTTTTTTTAGTTTCTGCTAGGTCCATTTTTTCCAGAATTTTCTTTAACCTTTCTACTAATTTTAACTATGCTGTGTAACTGAAGGCTATATTCTTTGAATATTTTCTTTTTCTTTAAAGAAGCAATATAGAAAGATGTATTCCTCCACGAGAACTAGATAGGGCCAGTATCAAATAATCTGAAAAGAAATTTTCAAACTATTTTAAAATTAAACATTAATATGATTGTCTACTACAGTCCCAGAGCATAGGTCCAAGCAAGACATTCAAATGCAGCATTTACTCAAATCTCTGTATGAACCAGCCTATACAGGAAATCAGTAAATTGCTCCTGAGTCTGAGTCTCAAAGGGGATACTATTTGTTTAGTCATGTATTATAAATAACATCTGTAGACTTGAAACCTTGCCAGCATTATTAATGCAGGTTCACTTAATAGTATCGTTTATTTTGCGCCTCATTAGTAACGGATTCAAGCAGTGTGAGCCCCCAGAAAGAGGTGCAGGCTGGTGCAGCACACGGGCATTGCTGCTGTGCTGTCCATGCTGCCACTGCAGCCTGGCTGGGGGAGCTGGAGTGCCCAGACTTGGGCACTCAGCTCCTGGCCAGCAGAGCCAGGGACACACAGTCACTGCAGGGGCTCTGGAGCAGGGGGAGTGCGCCCAGGGTGAGGTGGGGACAAAACACTCCTCTACTGTACCAGCCTGGGAACAGATGACATAAAGCTGTGGGGCTGTCAAATTGCCTCAATTTATGCTGAAGGACTGACCTGACAGATCTTGGTCTCTTCATGTTTTACAGCTCCTTGCTGTTAGAGAGCACAGGGATGTGCTCTGCTGCTTTATTTGCCTCCTGCTGTTATAATATTTCTGCTCTCGATATCACAGCGTGGCACACACTGCGCCCTGTGAGAGAGCTCACGTGCCTTATCATATGGAATAAGCCTTGTATGCAACAGATTCTGCTCAGCAGGAGATGGGTTGCAAGGACATCATTACTTGACAACGGCAAATTCTTGTTGTTTTCTAAGAATAATTATTAATTATTTTGTCCGTCGTGCCACTAAAAAAAACCAAAACAAACAACAAAAATTTAATTATCTTCCAGTGCTTTTCATCAGAGAAATTCTTACCCCACATTCTTACCCCAGGAAAGAAGGTGACCACAAGGCTATAACCTTCTTTCTTTGATGAGGACAAGGATTCAGAAGTGAGGGAAAGAAAACCAGCAGGTCACCATCAGAGCTAGAAGGAGATCTCCAGACTCAATTAGAGTGTTCAGTCAAAAATGAGTTGGGGCAGATTTTTAGTGCTTTATAGTGCATTATATGAGGTTGGTATGATTCAGTTGTGGGTAGTTACATCTTTACAGAGGATTAATTCTGAGCCTAAACTGGTACTGTCAAAGTCTTAACATTTTTTCTGATACCAATTTTACGTACTTAGGGTCCTTTCTTTAAGCCAGAAATAAGAAAAAAACCCTCAGCTTATGCAACCCTCAAAAGTCTGGGTATTCTTGAGTGTTTATTTGAGTCAAGTCTTTAAAGATTCAATTGATGAATAAAAAGAAAATATTTATAATCAGTTTAAAAGGCGTTGAAATGAAAAAAAAAAAAAAGGAGCCAGAGAAAGAAAGAAAAGCCTGAGTAATATTCCTGGTCATAGTTTTGTCTTGGAACATGATTTTGGACAATTACTTGAGAGTTAAATCCCAAAAGAGGCTGCTTCTTTCGGGAAATTCAACTGAGACAAAGAATATAGCATCAGTTCTTAGGAAAATCAATATTAGGTGTTATCTGGATCAAAAATGAGCATGCATAAGAAAAGGACACCAGAAAATATGACTTCCTTGAGGACCTCTCTGCTGCAGGGTCAGGGTCATTCATTGGCCAGGTACACCAGGCCTGCTCTAGGAGATGGCATTGTGTTGAGGCACAACACCCTGCTTCACATCAGCTCTTTGTGTGTATCCAGCCTTTCCACTGAGTCAGGTCACAAGTCAGCCCCAGGTCTGGAGGCAGAAAGTCTGTCCCACAATCTGTTCTTCCACGACACCTCTCATTCCATGGTCCTCCAACTGATGTTCATAAAAATTGCTGGGGAAGTGATCATAGGTGTTTACTGTGCCATAACAGCAATAGGCAAGCTCTTTTGGGCCAGCACAGAATAAAGGCAAATGAGAACACAGTGATGTTTAAAAGAAATGGTAATTAAGCAGCATAACAATCTGTCCAAGTGTATAGCAAGTGTTCAGAACTGGTGCAATAGCGTCTTTACATTCAGGTTTGGTGCTTATTTTAAAAGATAAACTTTAGCTGGAGTAGGAATTATTTTCATCAGTACAGGAATTACAGATTAGCATTTTCTCTTCAACAGGTTAATCATACTAGCTAATTAGAACAAAAACTTCTTGGCTTGAAAACTGATTCTGTAGAAAAATCAAAACCCAAGATCAGGAATGATCTCTCAGCCACTAGCTCTAAACTACTTAATATTAGATCCTGTTCTGGAGGTGTAGGTTGATTTTAAAATGTGGAAGAAAGGTAATCTCTCACAGATACTAAATCCTAGACTGGTTGGGATGCTGCAGCTGACCCCAGCGCCCTTTATCACATTTATGACCAAGGTATCATCTGATCTCATGAAGCACCAGAAGCTTATGTTTCGTGCTTTACCAGGACCTATTTATGTGACAGATTATACTGTTTCCCTCATGATAAACCTGTAAAATATCATCATTTTTCTGTCCACAGTAATGCTGGTGAGTGACACGTGTGGTGTGCACTGCGACTAAAGTCACTGTTAAAAGCCACAGTATTGCCAAAAACAAGAGTGCTGCCATTAGAAGTTTATAGTGTTATCTTCAACACCACAAACAAAACCTGTCTGCTCATTCTGATTGTCACAGCCTTAGAGATAAGGGGCAGCAGCAGAAATGTGAAGGGTCCTCAAAACTTTTCTAATGCAGACTTAAGAAGCAGCCTGAGTTAAGTAGCTTTGCCTCTGCCAAGCTTCAGGGATGACAAATACCCAGAAATAGCTACTGCTTAAACCTTGTGCTTGAAATGACAACTCTACAAATGTGGTAAAGTCATTTTATTCAGACACTAATATCCAAGAGAAGAGGTTGCATAATTTATCACCAATCCCTGACAAAGCTAACTGAAAAAACCAAAGAAATAAAAACCAAGCCCAAACCAAACCATAACAACACTCCAAAACACTCTGCAATACCTTCTCCCTGTCAAAAAACCCCCACAAACAACCCAACCCAACAAACCCAGCCACCAGAGAGGACCATGCATGTTATCTGTGAAACGCTAAAGGATAGCAAGCCCCTGACTCTAGTGAGCCAGAGATCAGGCTGCTGGAGAAAGTGGTGCCTGGACCAGAGTGTGAAATATGGAGCAAATTCTGCCACGAGTTCTCAGGTGGACTAAATACATTCACCTTTTCAGTACTTCCATTCATTCACAGCTGGCTGTTCAAGGAGTAAAGAAGGCAGCAGCAACAAATATAACAAAATCCAGCATGGATTCACAATAACAGGGTAAAAAAAAAAGGGCAGGTCTAAATACACCTTTTAACTGAACTCATGAAAAATCCAGAGAAAATTTTCCTATCATTTTTGTAGGTAGAGTCAATTTAGTTTTCTTTTGCCGTTTATGTTTCTTTCCTTACAAATCATAGTTGGTCTATTGATAATTCTCTTTTCATTCACCCTAAAGAGCCCTTTATGTCTGCTTACAGTTTAGGGAACTATAAATTAAACTAAATACTAAGTCAGATGAAAAAGGAGCATTATGTGGAAAAAAAGAGGTAAAGTCATAACTTTTGAAAATATTTGTTTAAATTTGAATGACACCATATAGGAGAGCTCACATAATGCTTTTACTACTCTGGTGCTGCCTTAAGTTATAAACTGTGTATTGGCCAATGGTTTAAAAAAAAAAAAAGATGGACCTTTCCTTCAGTACCAGATATTTAGCAACTTCATAGTGGACATAAATATTTAGTGTTTCTCAAAGCCCAACGTAATGTCACACATAGTCTATGTACACACTATAAAATATTAAAATAACAATACAACCCACAACACGTAGCTGAAAGGGTACCATTCTTGAGTCATGCACCCGTCCATGGCTGCAGCCAACAAACTTTACACTCTTAGTGCTGTACTTTTTCAATCACACTCTTAACACACTCACTTATGTGAATCACATGGGTTATTTGGTCTGTAAACAAAGCATTCTATGCATAAATTAACATACTCTTCGTGAAATTCAAGGATGTGTTCTCAAGATGAGGTAAAAATACTTTTTGTGGGTGTACACTTAGTATTAGACCCTCTTGCATGGAACTATATAAGCAGTATTTTACTGCTCATCTCTGGGGCACTGCAACAAGAGAGTGGGAGTGCAAGTCATGAAACACAAATGTTCCTGGCAAGACAAGTTCTAAGAATTTTATTAATTCACAGGAAAGCAATTCACTTGAAAATAGTCAAGGAGGTTGCAGAGCTGGATACCATCATAAAATAGTCAGGTAATAAAGTTCACAAAAGGAAGTGAATTTTTTCAGAAAGGATCTGAAGCAAAAGGAGGAGTTCCAAACATATGAAAGCAAGGTGAAGCTGGAAGGAGGGCCAGAAGAAAAAAGGATAAAAGTATGCAGAAGATAGAGGATGACATCAGTACAGAGATCAATGAGAAAATTATTCCATGGAGATGTGAAGATCAGAATGTTTTTCCTAGTACAAGAACTGAACAAATCTTAGAGGCAATGAAATTCAAACAATTACAAGGAAGTACATTTATATGTAACACATGAAACTCATTAACTGTGGATACTCTTGAAATCAAAAGCTTAATGGGAGCCAGAAATGGATAAATTACAGTTCTATTACACAGGATTCATTTCATGTGTAGAAGGGAAAACATATCTTTGTCCTTTCTGGAAGAAGTTAGGTACTAAGTAATGAAAAGAATTAAAAAGAGATTTACCTAATTTGGCATTAGGCAATATTTATCCAAGATGGGGCAGCTGTAACTTCTGCTAAAACAACACTATCACACCATATCATATAATCATATAACATCATATCTAATCATGATATGTCCAAGCATTTTGGAATCATATACAAAACCTCAGTCTACTCTACCAAGGTGCTAAGAAACTCTTCCTGAAAGCAAGCTCTATATTGATTTTTTTTTTTAAGGCAATCCCTTTAAAACTATTGCTCCAGTTATTGCTGGAGAAGGATATTGGATTAGCTGGGCTGATATGGTGAGTCAATGTGCTATGTAGCTATATTTTCATGGATGGAAGGGCAGTATGAAAGTCATGAAACCAAAGACAGAGATGAGTAATCAGGCTTGGCTTAGCAACAATGAGGGGATAGATTGTCCTGTGCAACATAACTGTAGTCTGGAATAAGGCAAATGTGAAAATTGTGGCTGTGTTTAAGGCTAAAGTAAGTCATCAGTTTGCTGAACAATGTATGGATGGGACAAAAACTTGAAAGCTCCAAACTATTGGCTTTTCTTCATGTTAACACAAGCAGTATTTGGGGCTGGGTGGAGATCAGGACTGAGGATGTTCCACCATTACTTAGATCTGCTTTGCCCAGTACTAATGTCCCATTTAAATTTATATGTTCCTTTTTGGAAAAGGTTATCACCAGTAGCAACAGGCAAAATATTTAGTACTGAATAGTCTGCATATTTGTCCT
This sequence comes from Bombycilla garrulus, assembly GCA_013400315.1. NCBI lineage: Eukaryota > Metazoa > Chordata > Aves > Passeriformes > Bombycillidae > Bombycilla > Bombycilla garrulus. The sequence continues at coordinate 523,228 of VXBU01010560.1, forward strand.
CTAGAATCCAAACCTGTGTATATGGAAAACAATTTGGAGAAAAGAGGGATCAGCTCCTGTATCTGCTGTAGTTCCAAACACTTCCTAGTTTTAGTTGTGCAAAAGAGAAGAATTGCCTTAACTATTAAGTTCAGTGTCTCTTTCCTTTACCCACTGCCAATAGACTAACTCCACACATCAGAAGAGTTGATGACCACTCTATTTAATGGTAACTATCCCACGGCAGGAGTATCACTCTATCTGTGAACTGCATTGTTTGACTTTCATTTCAGAGCAGGAGTTGCTGCCCCTTCTGCACGCTATTCCCCTTATCTACAGATTTATATTTTAATCAACTCATGTCTTGGGGTGATATAGATGACTGAAATCAAAGACAAAACAGCTAACTTCAAAGTGCTCATGATTTCTACTGCCTTCTTGTTCCACACGCTCATTATGCTTTAGATTTTAAGTATTTCCTTTTATTTGTTTGAACACTATATTTTACCACATTGTTTTCCCATCCCTCACATGAGAAGGAAGTAAAGAAACCACACTGATTTGCCCTATATTTCCTATTATCTCATAAACTTTTATCAATGCAGTTATTTTCTGCATAGGAGAGTCCACATAATTTCCATCTTTTACAACAAAATTCCAGCCTCTGATCAGTGTTCATTGCCCTTTTCCTGCTACAATACCTTTGAGCTAAATAATGAAAATTGACCACAGTATCCAATATCAAAGCATACCACTAATGCAACAAGGCAGGGACAGCAGAGGTTCTCTTTCTCTCTCCTTTTCTTCAGGGCTGCTAAAAACCTGCTTTTCTGTTCACCACTGGGCACTGAACAATTACTGTACAGAGAAGATGGAAAAAACTGCAAAAGGGTTAGAGTAAAGCAACATGAAAAAACAGCCCCTCCTTGTGATATTTATGTTTCTGCTGCTGGCCCTGGCAGAAGTCCAGACTTGGAATGAACAAAACTCCCAGTGGCTTAGGGACTACATTATTCAGCCCATAGTCAGGAAATGCAAAAGCATGTGACAATGGGAAGAAATAAAGCAAGCTTTCCAACACTCTGAGCTTCCAGCTCAATCAGCTTGGATCAGAACTCAGGGACTGTAGAGATTTTGTGTGAATGAGTTCTCTATTGCTAAACAAAAACATGTGTGTGTTGTAGTGAAAGACAGTAAAGTGATAAACAGTCTGTGGCTTTGTTTCCTTGTTGATATTTATTTTTTACAGTACTAGCACTACATATAAACCCCCCTTCTATGTACATCACATATAGTGATAAACTCTTTCCCAAAATACAAAGTTAGCTCCCTATTTCTCCTCCTTTCCAGGAAAGCTACCTCATAATTGTTGATCACTATTCGGCTTGGTTCTTCTGAAAGAGTTGGGGAATGTTCCGTGTCATTTGTTAACCAGTGAGTCGGGTAAAATCTGTGCCCTTTGGAGAAGATTTTCTTTGTGGAACTAATATCCCAAAAACTTAGATGGTAGGAAAATAATGTCAAATTATTCTTATAAATGTTTAAAATACAGAATGCCCACAATTGTATTATCAAGCACAGAGTGTTCCAGGACTCCTGTAGACAATGTACAGAGCAGAGATTTCATCTTCCCTTTTTCTCCCAGTATGGCAATCACTCTTATAGGACAGATGTTTGTCTTTGCAGTCCATGTTTTACCTAGAAGACATAGGATCACTAAACATGAGCCCCTATCCGTGCAATATTTTACACCTCTTCTATAATTCCACTCCCTCTTTTGCAAGGTTAGGGACAGAGCAATAAAACCAGAACCTTCAGGACACAGAACACAGAGTGCAGCAGGTATCTAAGCACTTTCGTGTTGACGATTTCCATGACCAGACAGGGCTAGGTATATGCTTACATTTTCCTGAAAAGCATGAGATTTATGGTTTGTGAGAACACTCTAAAGAAGCCTGACTATTTCCATAAAGTAACATTAACTGTTATGAAATCATACAATGTTTTCTTTTATGGATTCTTTTTTCAAATTAACAAACACCTTATGAATCTTATCACACAAATTCATTGAGAGCAAGCAGTTTTCTGCAGCGAGGTTGTTGCCATCTGAGCACAACTGAGGATCAACTGAGGAGGTTTATCACATGATCCATGTGACAAACAACAATTTTTGGAGTCCTTGATAAGGTGGGATCAAAAAGTTGCAGTCTAGCCCATAAAGAGGAAAGCATTCAAGAACTGGTAGGTTAAAGAGATTGTGTTCATGGTGAGCAATACAGGGGTCTGGCATTCAAAAGTAGCACCTATTATGTTTTCCTTCTGGAGCGGAATCTTACTAGCTTTATGTTAAAATATCAGCTGAAAAATACAAGAAGCAAGCGTGCCATCCCATCCTCCAGCAGAAAACCTTCACTGGATTAGCACAGTCTCTGCTGTTGCCCCAGCTCCCCTCAGGTGGGTTTTACATGCCTGAACCCCATCAATCCTTGGATCAGAGAGCTACGGGTGAAAACAAACAATACAAACTCCTTAAATGGTCCTGCCATGTCCGGGTAGCTGGGAGCCTGCTGAAAACTGTTTCCCCAGTATTGCATCCCATTGCTTTTGTTTATCTAGCCTTGCTGACATTTTCTTCAATTAGGAAACAATAGCTCCGTTCCAATGTACTGAGCACAATTACTGAAACTGAGTCACGTGGCACCAGGAGAGTGTGTTTTCAATTATTCACTCTGTCTTTTTTTGCCAGGCCTATGAAGAGGAAGAGCCTTCTGCAGGAGTCAGGTTTGTCTGCCTCTCTGTTGTAAGTTCCTCCTTTTGAATTTTTATTGTACCATTAGGGTTTTTTTAAATTATAATTTTTTAATTCAACTCTCTGAGAGTTTCTTACTCTTTATTAGAAAACTTCCAAATCTTTAGCTCTTCCTACTGCAGGGAAACCCTAGACATCTGCAATAGTTCAGTGCTAATAGTACTGCGCAGTAATGAATCTGAATAAGATCACAAGATCTAGATTAAATTAGAGTGCAAGACCTAGATTAAAAGAGGGTGCTGCTAGCACTTGGTAATGTAAAACTCATCTTGTTCTTGCCTAGTAAAGTCCTGTCTTTCCTACTGTCTGGTTAACAGCAGAACATTCGCATTCAATCTGGGAGCTACACCAAATTATTTGTATCTCGTAAATGCTTGGTGTAAAATCCAACCAAAAATTTGAACCAAATGGCCACAGCTCAGATCATGTATTTTGTTTGCAGAAGACAGACTGAGTTTGTGCTTTTAAGATTTAAAGCTGGAAAAATAAAGCTTGGGGGAAAAAAAAATGAAACAGAGAAAGAACATTTGGTTTGCATTACAAACCACAGACAGCTTCCATCAGGCAAGCTGGAGGTATAAGAATGGCAAAAGAAAATGACAAGCAGTGAGTGCATTGGGGAAAAAGATGAATAGTTTGGAGGGTTGACTTTGAAGTAATTGTCCATGCCATCAATATCTTGAATTAAATTTGGTCAAAGACGGCAATGAATCATAAAGCTTCTCTGGCACTTGTGATATTGTATGCTGTGTAAAATGACATTTCTGGATATTTTTATTGGAAAACTTATGGACTATGTTTTTGGTACCTCCTATATTTCTGTCACTTACGCAACCCTGAATCAGCATCTCTGGAAAGAACATTCCCTTAGATAGGACTTGAGATCTAATACTTATAGCAAGAGCAAATATTTAACTGGAAGTCTTCAGTTCTAGTGGGTTTATTTTCACATCAGCCCCTGTCTTGCTGTGAGATTAGGTAACTCATTCAGGGTTAAACTTGCTCTTTGAGTGAATGGAGTTCTCATGGGGGCAGGGGAGGAGGAAACAGCTGATGGAGCAGAGCAAAGAGTTCTCTCTGCATAAGATAAAATTCCTCAGGAGCATTACAGGGGGATGGTTAAGCAGAGTGCACTTAGACCCATGTTTCCTTCACTGTTTTAACAGGTGCTTCTATGCATCCCTGCATCCCAGATGTTTAGCAGAGCCAGAGAGGCACCTCTTGGACATTTAGCACTGATAGCAGTTCTCCCTTCTTTAGCTCAAGAAAGGACTTCATTCTAGCATGCCAGTCTCCAGAGAGCTGCATTTTGACCATTAAGCTATCAAGTCCTCTGCTAATCGAAATGCTTAATAGCTCTTTTTCAGTTCTTCCTCTTTGAGAAAAGTAAGAGTGTGTTTAATGTTTGTAGAAAACTGAAATACTTGAATGAAAAGTGTTCTTTCTTTTAGTTTCCCCACATAGGCAGGATTGTTTAGCTCTGAATGTGTACCTTGGGTACATTTGTGCCGGTGTTTCCAGTGTCTAATACAATTGCCAGTATCACAGAAGGAGCACTGACCCCTATGGCAGATTTTCAAGTGATGCACATTCAATTCACCTCCAGCTCTGTTGCTTTCTACCCAGGTTCTGACAGCAGACACTTGCAGAGATTCCCTTCACCCCTGCCATTCTTTCTATTTCAGCTCCTCATTCTGATCTAATTGGCCAGATTGCATTTTTACCTTCATTTAGATATACAGGAAACTCAACATCATAGGCTTGAAAAAGAATAATTTCCTAACGCAGTGGAGATGCTAACAGCGATTTCCAAGTTCAGAAATTTACTTCATGTATCTGATGGCAGACTAAAGTTTAGGCTTATCAAAACACTAAAAAGTGCATTTTTTAAAAGTCACAAAAAATATCTCCAAACTTTACATCCATGTGCTCTTTGTCACAGGAAGAGAGCATGGCTGTGCTGCTGGGCAGTCCTCAATCACCAAACTTGTCATTCATAAGAGAGGCTGCTCTGAAAATAGCAAAAAAGTAGAATGTTCTGTGAGTTGAAGGGAGTGGAGAATATGCAAGTCCAGTTTGACCCTGAAAGGTTCCTTCTTACCAATGTCAGGGAGGCTGGGAGCCCAGCGACTTCCATCCCCCTGTTCCAATCCAGCGGGGTCAGAGTGCCACAGGAGCAGAGAGGATCCCAAAGACACACAGAGAGGGGCAGAAAGCACACCAGCTTTGGGGCTCTTGACATATTCTGGCTATTTTCAACCTTTGCTCTGAAACAGTGTCTTGCTAGGAAATCCCAGGAGTTCCGATAATCAAGGCACGAGTTTCTGAAGGACTAGGAATTTTGTTTTGGAAAAAGAGACAAGAGGGGGCAGAGCAATAATAGGACTAGTGTGATAGAAAATAAGTAATGATGGAAAGCTGTAGAAGCATTACCTATCAAAAACAACAGAAAAAAATTACTCAAATAAACACCTTTCTCCCTGGGACATCTCTGCAGCACCTGAAAATTTTTTTATTTTTATAAATTCAAGCAAATTCAGATTCGTGTTGAACTGTGGATTTCTCCAGCAGTGCCATATAGGCCTTTAGGCAAGTGGTCAGTAGCACAGTGTTTATCATCTGCTTTTGTTTTCCTGTTTAATTGTATAAGAAAAAAACTAAGAAAAATATTCCTGCAGATTTATTGCAATGCTGACTTGGATTTACTATCTGAATCTGGCTTGGTCTGAGTTTGTAGGCCTGTATTTATTGTCATGGCTGTAAGGAGACTTCTTACTTTCTGTATCACCAGTGGAACTTCAGGTACAAAGTGCACATATATCTACTTGATTCTGCATAGAAACAGGGGGAAAAAAACCGCAAACCAAACACAACAACACGGTTTAGAGCACAATGGACAAACTTTTTCCCTCAATAGGATACCTGAGAAGTGCTTTTCAAAGTACACTGATTTTCAGTTTTGTGTGTAACACCAGAACATCTTTGATTTATGAAAATGCTTAACTTTCAATTGGTATTTTCTCTAGAATGGTAACATTGGTATCAGTTAGGTTCTGTGAAGAGAATAGAAAAGTTTGTGTAGTAAATATGATGATAAAACTTAGATGAAAGAGTCAAAGTAATTAATTTAGACATCCTCCTGTTGAATTTTCAGCACTGACACAGACCAACCAAAGCATTTTTAAAAAACTTTTTCTATGAGGGTTTTAACAGCTCACCTTTGTTATCTAAAAATGCTCATTACATTACTTATTTTACAAAAGCTCCAAATTTTGTTATATTGTGATTGTACATATTTTTTTAAAAATTTATCTTAATTTTATATGCTGAATCATGTGCTGAAACAAACCGTTTCTGTAATAGGACACTTGATTGATGTACTGGAGCTGTATTCCTTTATAGAATTCAATCCCTAATCAGATATTCACATCTTAAGTGCTTCACTGGATCTCTCCATTACTCTTAAATGCACAGTCTTAAGTGAGTTCTGGTTTGCAAAGGTGGAAGTTTTATGGCAGCCTGACATTCCTACTCTCTCAAGGCTAAGATCTACTTTTCCTAAACCGCTTACAACTCGGATCTGCCAGGCAGAGAACTTAGAGTTGACAATTTGATTAATCTTCTTTGAATTGTAGTGGTTTCATGAATCAAACTTCAGAAGGAGCTTCTTCTTTCCAAATAATATTAGGAGGATAGAGTAATGCTTTTAAAGTATCTTCCTTTTCAGTTTGGGATTTCAACATGCAAATTCAGCAGATGCCCAAAGCAAGCAGACAATGGCAGCATCGCAAACATTTATTAAAAGCACTCCACTCTGCTTGGGTAACATGGGAAGAGAATGAGAAGGTAAAGGAGGATCTAGGAGAGCTCTGCACAGAAGCAGAATTAGCAAGTCATGAGATATCACGTGGCTGTTCTCAGACTGAAAGGCTCTGTTGATTCGATTTATTCATTAGGGCTTTCCAGTAGCGTAGGTTATTAAGTGGGAGAAAGTGGGGTATATTACAACTTACTTTTATATTTCCTTTCCTGGAGGATATTTAGCACCACAGAAGCAGAGAAAATTATTGAAAGTATCATGCCACATAAATGGGAGAATGATAGGAAAAAGAGCAGCAGCTCTCTGAAGATGGATCAAAAGAACAATGCTGGGAACAGGAAGTCAAGAAAGTTTCGCTCCATTTCAAGATCACTTATACTCTGCAACGCCAAAACCAGTGATGATGGATCAAGTCCTGATGAGAAATACCCTGATCCCTTTGAGATCTCTACCAGCTGGGGTCAAGAGGATTTTGACTGTTGTCCCAGAACACAGCTGCCATGCACACCAGAGGCAGAGGACAGCCCACCTGATCCTCCACGTGTGGTCACCAGCATTCTCCAGTCCAAAGCTGCAGCAAATGAGAACTCCAACAACACAAGAAGAAAGTTCCTCAGCAAGGTAGGGAACTTGTGCTGTATATTATAATGTTTCTCTCTGCAGTAATTCCTAAATGGATTAATTAATGTTTCTCAGGAACTTAGGGTTCTACTTGGCTTTTTCAAGGCCTATGAGTCTGCAGTGTTCCTGCTCTGTATAAAAGGCACAAAAAAAATACTGGTCCCCTGCTGTGCTGTTGTACTCTTCTGATGCATGATCTGCTGAAATCAGTGCCTCTGGGCCACTCTCAGTGTTCAGACAAGTACAGCTGGCATGTTCTATCTGCAAGAGACTCTTCAGCTCAAAATATAAATCTCACTGTAGCAAAGTGCACTTGTAGTGTGATACCCTAATATCTCACAAGCCGTGCAAGCATGAATTATGAATACTGTGTCAGACACAGGAGATTCAGTAGGCAGTTGCTCTTTCCCTCTGATTCAGGAAGAAGGTAGTGATGGCTCTAAAACCACCAGAGATGTCACATTTCCTAGAGATGTGAAAAGTCTAAGAGCCTCATATTACAATGTTATTCTTTAATCAGCTATGTGAACCCTAACAGTCTGAAGAATAGTTCAGTCTGAGCAATATATTTCAGATGGCTTAAAAAAGTTCTTTCAGTAGTATAGCCTAATTTTTCCACTCGCTCTCTACCTGTTGCTGTAATGTGTAAAAGGGACTTCACTGCAAATGTCATCCTGGTACCTCCTTTATTACACGCATTTTATCTATGCAGATACCTGCTTATGTGAAAGAACTGATTCTTTCACCTAAACAGTTTTTCTTGTATATTTTATTTTATATAAAATATATATTGGCTAAAATTAGACATCTATGTCTAAACACACAGTGGCACAAGTGCTAGTGAAAATCAGAATCTCCCCTTACCCGTGATCATGACCACAGCATGCTCAGCATTGCAAAGACTGCAGCAGGATGGTAGAGTGTTGGTAGAGTCCCAGCAGGAAAACAAAACCAAATCGACTTGCTATTTCATTCTGACAGAAAACAAGACCCAAGTCCCAAAACTCACTCAGTCAACCATGCCAAAAAACCATGCCAAACCATGCCAACCCCTCCTTTTTGGAAAAGTTCATATGCACCCTACTGATGTCCCTGTGAGTGGAGAAGGAGCTGGCCTCTGTGCACTCCCCCATCTTCCCTTTTCAAAAATGGGAGCATCAGCTATCACAGCCTATTTCTTTGCACATCTAATTCTGCAGGGCTCCAATAACTACTGTGATCCATATCCATGTGCAACTACTCAGTATCTCATTGCAGACTGTAAGTTTAGATAATTTGCTTTTATAGCTGGTAAGCAGCTAAACTAGGGATCTGGGGACCAGAGTAAGTCCCACAATGCCTTTGCACATATAAAATAGAACTGATAAGGGTATAAATCTACTCTTAGGCTGAAGCATCAGTGTCACTGAACGTGTGTCGGATGCTGACATAAATTAGTCAGCAGCTCAGTCCCTCACAGCAGCATTTGGGTTGCTTAGTGCTGCTGTAGACTATGAGTACTATTAAATTCCCACTCCAGAGCTCTCATAGCAATCTAAACCTCTTCAAATGCTACTTGCTAATCTTCCATACCTTTCAGAGTCAAGGATCAATGAGTGATTCTAAAGTCTTATCTTGTCTTGCTAAGTAGGATGAATATTGGTAACAGCCACACCAACCCTGTCCTGTGCTGCTGCTGCTGAGGCTTTCCCCTTAGAGTATGAAAGCAGTGATCTCTACCTTCCATATGGCACAAGCCTGTCAGAACAATCTTCCTGTACCACATGTCTTACAAGGCTTAAGCTTTCCCTTATTAAGAAGTCAAATAAGCATTTTTTCATGTCCCAATGTAATTCTCTCTCCATCTAAATATGACACTTCAGAAATTCATGATGTGTGACTCAGAGCTGAAGAATCATTGTCTTTGTTCAAGAAAATTGATTCCATTCTTTCTGTGGTGTTCTTGAGGATATTCCACTATTCTTCTGCTTTCCAGCACCTCCAGCTTTAAGTGTGACTCTGAAGGTGTTAATAACTCCCACAAAACTGAACAACTTAATATTGCTCTCATAAGGACGGAGAGAAGAATGCTTGAAAGTGCTGCATGATTTAATGCTCCCTGTGCATTTCTTCTCTGGAGTAAGGAGGAATCTGTAACATCAGTAATCAAAATGCAAATTTCTTTTTTTCTGTTGAAAACCTTAAGTGCCTCTCTGAGCCATGCTCTGCTGGCTGCATAGGATTCACCATAAGCAATAAACCATTAGCAAATCAGTGCCTCAGGACTAAATAACAGGGTTTTTTTTTTCTCTTCCCTAATATTCTGTCAGCAATGAGAGCAGATGAACAGTCTTTCAATTCATTTGGCTGTTATGACCCACTATTCACTGACTATTGCTTGCTGTGTCTAGAGGCCCAGGGTTACCCTGGCATCATTTGTTCAGACACTTTCTGAGATGAGGTGTGCTTTGTCTGGTGTGATGGACCGCCAGCTGGTCTATGTATAAACAAGCAGATCTCATTTACAGCCTGCTTCTCGCAAAATCAGCAATTTTCACATGGCCTGAAAGAAAAGAAACCAAAGAAATGGTAAGCAGTATCTGATACCATGAGCACGGACACAGCAAACACTGTGGAAGATGCCTTTGCCTGCTCCGACTGAAATCACTCCAGTTGTTGGAGAACTGCGCAGGAATAGGTGATATAAACTCCTTCAGAGAACAGCGGCTTTGCTGAGTGTGAGAGCTGCTTCCAGAACCACTTCTACTACTCCAAGAATCATTCCATTGTCTTCCCAACACCCCCAAAACCCTGGGAAGCACTGAGTGGGGCTGGTAGCAGGGTTGAAATAGCATTTAGAATAAACTAGAATAGAAAAGGGCTGACTTCTGATGAAATAAATACGGGAGCTAAGCTGCCCTGACTGCATGGCTCTACTTGGTTATAGAAACTTCTGCTCCCTTTCTTCCTTTCCCTGACCTTCTGCTTGAAGGAGGGAAAAGGAAAAAGGTAATTTTTATCCTTTGGTCATCAGCAGAATATAATTTTATTAACTTGCCTTGAAGCAAGCACCAGTTAGCTGGCCCTTTGGTACCAGGACAAGTGCTATGGCAACAGACTGTAATGTCTCAAACACAAGCCCACAGGCAGAATGGAAAACCAAAGCCAAGAGAGGAGACTGCATTTATTTAGATATTTATGTGTTCTCCTCAGTTGTTGTACTTCTCACTGTCTTCCCAGCCCTCTTGCTTTTGCTGCAAATTGCCCAGGTCACTCTCAGAGTAAGGTGGGAAAGGGGCTGTTCTATTAAAACAGCATGTGCTGCAAAATGCAGGACAGCAAAAGCTCCCAGGAAAACACACCAAAGGGCAGATGATGGGTGGAAAAGTCCTTCTGTAACATCTGATGTCCTGAGTTGTCAGTCTAGGGCAAAGCTTGGTCTCATGCCCTGCTCCTTGCATCATCCTTGCTTTCCAGCTTCTGCCTTTTTACTGGTTTCAAAGGGAATATGCTGCTGGGAAAATGAATTACATCTCCTATAAATACTTTTAAAGGACCAAGGCATTGGGCTAGGATACGTCAGAGCCAATATAGTGAGTTTCTGCCAGTGAGACTCTGGCTCTTGTTCTGTTAGAAATGACGCAGAAAAAAATTGCTCCTTGAGGAAAATCCCCAAAGACCGAATTCTCTCAGAAATCACAGCCATTTCACAGTCATAAGACCAGAAAAGCTAAATATTTTAATACATTGTTGTACTGCTGTTAGATAAATTTCTTTTCCTTTTAATTTTTTTCCTTTTTTTTATAAACCAGCCGTCAATTAGCTCATTGTCATGCACTTGATTAACTGAGTCCAAGACCTTACTTGAACTAGCCTTGTATAACATTTCAATTCAGACAATCTAACCACTGTGTCTTACTTTAAGAGTGCACAAAAGTTTTTCAGTTTTCCACAGATGCCATGGTTACCCTTATTTCTAAACAACATCTGGAATTAGATGTTTTAAGATGGGACTCTGGGCTAGAAATGTCTAATAAAAGCACGAAGGAAAAAGGAATCTTTTAAATGGCAGATAAAAAGCATCCTCAGAAGCTTTGTATTTTGGATGACAAAAAATGGGAACAGGAAAAGAGAGTTGGCCTGGATGTACAAATTACTTTTCCAGAACTAAACACAAGAAAAGTTAATCTATTCTCACCTGTGAAAAATTCAAGAAGGCTCTTAAACTTCTTTCATCTTTATCTTTCAGCCAAGCAGACTCAGTTTAAATATAAATTTTGCTTTGAGTGGCACTTACAATGCAGATAAAAGTTTCCCCAGAGTCTTGAAGTGCTGGGAAACAAAGCAGAAAGTTATTCACCGGCAGCAAATATGTTTAACTATATGTTCTAATAATTAAGAGACAAGGTTGACCTAGGCTCCACCTGCCCCCCCATCAAACCTGACAACCTTCATTTAGCAACTTTTCAGTATTCACTGTATTCTGACCCATAAATCACCTTTCAAAACAAACAGGACACTTTAAAAAGGAGAAGTATGCAGAAATAAATACTGTCTTTACTCTTGGAACCATCAGCAGTATTTCTATGTATAAAATAAGCAGAGAGACATGAAAAAATATTAAAGAACTAAACCCAAAGCAAGTTGAATGCAGGCACAAGAATTGGTCAAATATTTATTTTTCTGAAGAACAGCTTTTATTAATTTTCTGTCATGTTGCAATAACTTGGATAAGAATATAATGATTTATATCCAGGACTCAAAAAATACAGATGTTGACAACTTACAGATATTTGCCACATGTCCATAGACCAATAAAAACTGATTTTTTTAAGTAATTCACCTAAATTAATTGCAGCAATGATTGAGACACAGAGCTAATTTGAAATGAAGCCCAACTGGGTAAGATGACTACATATCTAAACAAATATTATTCCCAAGATTTTTCTGCAGTGTACAAGGGATTTAACCTCTACTTTCCTAGTGACTAAATTAATGCAACTTACTGTTCTTGGAAATATCTTCATAGCAGTTTTGATTCGGTGACACTTCACATGGATGTCCCAATACAACCCAGAATTTCCAGCCTGGCATGTATCCCACTGAACAAAATACAATTCCTTCCCCAAAGGACTTACACAGTGCTGCAATGAAAAACCTCCGAGCCAAACCCACTGCTCTCTGGGATGTCCTGTGAAACTGAGCAGACACACATCAATTTCAGACAATTAATTATGAAAATATTTATAAACACAGTAGCTATATACTGTGAACAAGCTATAGGAAAGGTGTGACTCAGCTTTTAACAGAGAGGAGTTGGGGACAGTCTAAAAAGGCCTATGAAAATCAATAAGAAAATGAAGTGTGGAGAAGAGCTGTTCAAAGCTGTGTGCATGTCTGACAGGTGTCTGTGGGAAGATACGTGTATGTTTCAAGAGAGCACTTCACAAGAGTAGGGATTCCTAAGAAGAGAAGTTGACAAGTCCAGACTTGAATTCTGACTACAGGAAAAAGAAAGGAAGTGACTTTTATAAACACTGAGTTTTAGTACCATTATTCTTTCACAACAGCCCCAATCCACAAGCAGCTGATGTCTGAGAAATACTCAACCAAATGGCAGAACAATTTCCTACTTCTAATACCTATCTTACATTTCTCGTGTTTTACAACAAGGACACCACCTTATTGAACATCCTATGAGTTTTAATGGATGCTCCATGTATGCAGAATCTGACCTGTAATGTCATAATCATACCTGAAATAAAGGACAGTGCAAACAAATAGAAAAGGGAACTTACATATTTGCTGCTCAAGATGTCAAACTTTAAGGCATCAGAATGTTAATCTTTATTTTGTTACCTTGCCAAAGACTTCAAAGAACTGCCAAAAGATTAAAAAAAAAATATATATATAATGTAATTCTGATTCCAAGTAAGTATTTCCCAAGATATTTATTTTGTGTGAAAAGTAAATATAAAAGCTCCAAAACTAATATTAGAGTTCAAGCCAACAGATTTAAGATAGAATTCTGTCCATGCTTATATCCTTACCAACATATTACTCACTAGAAGAATTCTTCATGAACAAAAAAGGCTTCGTAAAATTCAGACACTCCTCATTAAAGGCAGACAATCTGGAATGTAAGCAAACCCACAGAGTTAACGGGGCAGTCAATACAAGAATAGCCCTTATCCATTACCTACTGAATGCAGCCTGCAGTGAGCTCAGGGCCCCAAGTTAAATATTTCATTCATTCACAGCTTTAGATTTGCCCTGGCAGGTTTCAGAATGGGAGCCAGGCTTCGGCAGTCAGCCTGAAAGATAATGACCTTTATTGACATTGCTGTAAATTTGCATTTTGTGTTTGCTGTCAGTCAGGTATGATGCGATCCCTACTGATTTGTGGTGAAGGAGCACAATGATTCTCATCCTCAGGGCTGGATAAACTCTGCCTGGGGCAAAAATGAAGCCCAGCTGATGGTGAAAGTGGCTACAACAGCTTTCCTTGTGCTCTCAGAGGACTACAGATTACTGGAAACTGTTTATGTCACTTTGACCAGGGACCCTGGGAGCAACACAGACAGTTGACCACTGCCATGTTTTGTGGCCTGTCCTAACATATGAAATTTGCCTCCCCTTCAGAAATCTATACCTCAGTCATACAAATCTCTTGGGAACAAGCCTGGATCCAGGATACACAGAGAGCCCTCTTCACTTTGTGGAGTATGGAGAGGCTGGCGAGGGCAGAGGAGGTGGGTTCAGCTGGGAGCAGAATGAGTGAATACTTGAATCAGGAGAAATACTAAGCAAATGGAAAAGAAATTGTGTGCTAACTTTCCAGCTTTCCTCATCTCTTTAGAAGTTTTAGGTATTCATATTTGTGCCACAGGAGTGTATTTCCTAGTCCAATGTGTTGTGCTTCATGGGCTTAGTTGCTCAACTTTTTGCTTTCCACATATGTCTCAAAGCTCTGCTTCTCCTTCTGAATGGCCCTGTGTTAATGATTCATGACTGCCTTAAAGATATGCTTACAATTAGTCCTCCAGATGCAATGCAGACTACAGCAACTTCAACCAGTCTGGAGCGGACAAAATTTTCCACTGCTACCAACCTCTCTGGTCCCCTGCCCCCACTTAACAAGTCAGCAGTAGGGGTGGAGCTTCTAGTGTTTTGTATACACTTATTTTACTTATTTTCCATTCAGACCTCTTCTGTTTTCCAGAGCATTTAATTTTCTGGCATGTGTTTATTTTCCTCCCTGTCTTCTCTTACCACAGTTAGCATAGGCAAAGTTTACCCAGTTACTATGAAAAGTCTGTTATCTGTTCTCTTCTCCTCATGCAAAGGGACACTATACTGTAATTCTTCCCTCCTGTAGGCAGAAGCCACTGAAGTCCTAAGGAAAATAACTTCTGTAAAGCACTGACTCTATAATACCATTGTATTTTCTCAAATGGACGGTGTTAAAGGCTCCTGGTCTCCTGGGAGGCAACTCGGTTTTAACTGTTTCTTAAAAGGGCTCAGAATAAGTGTAAGTAACTTTTTAACAGCTTTACTACATTTTTGCTCACGCAACCTCTCATCTTCTGGATCAGGACAGCTGCATCTGCAGGCTGTGTTCAACATCAGGGAACAGCAGCTCAGGAATCAAGCTCTCCAGAAGTCCAAGATGTGCATCTTTCTGGAAAGGGTTAACAGGCAGCCATGTGCCTGCTGAGGGCCCAGCAAACAGGTACAGTACGTGTGGAGTTAGCAAGTTATTACAGAGACTTTTGTTTGCATGGACTCTGCACAACCAGCTTTCTGTGACAAGCTATGCCTTGAAGCTCAGTTCCAGAGAAAAAAAAGTGATGTTTGGGAATCATTCCTTACATTGCTTCCAGCTGGAGGCACAGGTCAAGATTCTAGAAAAATAAAACTATGACCACTCAGGGATCTGATGCTGCTCAATTACACCAAGAAATAAAACCTGGAAGAATGAGAGAGTGTAAATAACATTAGGTTTTCAAATGGGGATGCCTCGTTAAAGGGCAGTGAAGGGTGGCACCAGTCCTGCAAGGCCACTAGAAAGCAGTGTGAGCCAAGGCTCCTGACAGGGACTAAATGTAGTCTTTGATCAACTTTCAAGTGCAAAACGGTGAGAAGGAGGAATACATTGCCCAAATGTTAGCTGTGTGATCACCAGGCAGCCAGTGATCACCAGGACTAAGCAGAAGAGAGCAGCAACAGGAAGAAATCCTAGCAGGGGATGGGGTGTATCACACATCCAGGCACCTCACGGCAGCTCAGGTCAAGGCAAAGGGAGAATTGCAGCTGACTCCTCAGTGAGACAGGTAGCACATTGAACAGGGCCATATTATTTTGTGTGGAATAATATGCAAATGTTTCCTTTTTTCCTTTAAGGGATGGTTGCCTGAGCCCAAGGGATGAACTGTTAACACTAAATGTACAATCACTGAAAGACCTGCCCAGAAGGGAGACTGAATCTCTCATTCCCCCAACGACACGGCTGGTGAACATCATGATGGCTCACAAAGTAAGCATGAGCAACTGTGGGGTGATTGAACATTCACTATAGAGAGGAGGGGAATTTGTTCATCAGACGTTTGAAGAACATGGTTTTGCCTTTTCTGACAAAACCCAAAACCTCTTGTGGTCAGACTCTGGTGACTTTCAGCATAGCTTTTTCCCAGATAAACAGAAGCTATGGGGAAGCCAAGGCCCTGGGAAACTCTAGCAAGGGCTGTTCAAACCCTTCTTTTAGAAACACACAGCTTGCCAATGTTAATTTTCCATTTAGAAGTTGAAGAAAGGCAGAAATGGATTTAAGGGAAGATCCATGAATCCCAGAGAAGCCTGTAACAAAGTAGTTCTGTGGATCCAGGATCTATGGTTATTAACCATATGGTTATTAACCTTTGAAAGCAAAGACCTTTCAAGCTAGCTAGTTTGGTAAGAGAAACTCTGCAAAATCATTTTCAAAATTAATCTTTAAGGATCTTCTCTGTATTGCTTATTCTGAAGAGTTCCCTAAGGGAATCAGACTGAAAGCCCTAGTAGGATTTTGCTACTTGGCAATATCCCCACCTGCTGTCCAAGAGGAAAATTAGCATTCCTTAGGTCTTGTATCTCCAAACAGAATTCCTGAAATCAGGATGCTGAAACAAAGTGTTTGTCTTGGTTGGTTCCTGTTAGATTTGAACATACAGACAATGCTCTGACACTGCTCTTGCCGCTGTCTCAGCTCCTGCAGAACATCATAGAGCAAAAATTTGGCATTTTGTTTTATTTATATCAGTTTCCATACGGTGTCTGTATTTATTAATGTTATTCCTTTAACTGGGATTCATTCCCTCAGGATCAAAATAATTGTGTCATGGAAACAGGATCAGAATCAGAGCTTGCAGGAATCATCCAGAAGTTATTCCCAACATCAACTGTTATTCAGATGTGATCATGTATTTATTTTCCAACAGTTCTAAATACCTGCATTTAGAAAGCTGAATGTTTCACCTACAAGTTTTTAAATGCTTGAATTAGGGGTCATATTTTCAAAAGCAACAGGAGATTCCAACTGGAAGGTACTGATTTTCTTGAAAACTCTAAAACTTAGTCCTCAGAGGTTTTTAAATGCTCAGATTTAGTATTTAGTACTAGTACCTCTAATATTTTGACTAATAAAAATCCCATCAGAAGTTAGCCACCGATCCACCATTGCACAGATTGTCTTAAGAATTTTTCTCTTGAATTTAACACTTCCCTAAGGTGTTTGAGTACCTGAAAATTATGAGCTGTCTCTAGAAATTAGATAAGCATGGCTATATCTTACCCACCCATCAAATATTCATCTGTCTGGACCAACTGGAAGCGTCAAATTAATTTTCTGTTCATTTTGTCTAAGGACCTGAACCTATTTCTATCTTATTACTTTGTTATAATCATTTTTATAGCAACTTTTGAGCTTCATTCCCCTTTATCCTCCTATTTATTTTAAATAATTAATTTTGCTCCATGTTTTTTTGATTCAGGCTGAAATCTGTGCAAGCCAAATTAGAAGAAATTTATTTTTTAAGAATAGAGCACTTTGGAAAATTCTTGCATAGCAATGGATTTTGTTTGTTGGATTTTTGTTTGTTTTTGTTTTGTTTTAGGAAACACCAACATGTAAGGAAAGGCCTTTGGAAATACAGAATGGTTTTCTGCACGGTAAGGCTGCATGCCAGCGGACTCGCAGTAACTCCACCAGTAAGTTGCAGAGCAATAATCTGTTTTCTTGTAATACTCAGGGAGTGCAGATCACAGGCCCCTATTGTGTGATGGCACTATGGTGCTAAAAGAAATGTTGTCCAAATTTATTCTGTGATCCTTACCTAAAAATTGCTGATGCATAAAATCATCAGGTTCTGTATTCACAACATCCTGCAGCTGGGTTTGGTGCATAAGGTTTGCATTTTATGTTTTGGGGCTTTTTTTATTCTGTATTCTAAATAGGCCAACACTTTTTTGGTGGGAATGCTCGCTTTTTACTATATTTAACATTAATGGATATCCCTAAAGTGACAACTGAAAACATCAATCCCTTCACAAAGAGATTTATGAAGGGAAAAACATTTCTAAAGAACCTAAAATGGCTTTGCAAAGGTGTCCAACCCCTGTGAAGTAACACACCTCTCTCCCCATGCCTGGCAGGTGTGAGCCCATTCTGGGCCGGGGCCGTGGAGGGCCCAGCGCCCCACAGAGCTGTGCCCCTCAGGGACCGACAGCCCCACGCCCTCCACGCCAGCCGAAAATCACTGTCCCAGCAGCTGGACTGCCCTGCAGGGAGAGCCCCGGTAAGTGCTGCAGGAGTCACCGAGAAACACCCAGTACTGTCCCCAGCAGGGCTCTCTGCATGGCCATGGCAACACTTCACTGCCAGAGCCCGTCTGCCCCGCTGGCCCTGCCAGGGACAATGGCTCTGCCTCCTCTGCTCCCGTCCAACATCTCCTCCGTGAGGGGTGGGAGAGTGGGAAAGGCTCCATGCCAGCAAACCCCCATTTCTCCAGATTCTCCCAACCACTGCCCAGCAGGTTCTGTGGTGTGTCTAGATTCCCAAGGGTGGTTTACACCATTCTGAGCCCCAGTGCCACCAGTCTCCCCAGTCACCTACACAGGACCAGCCATGGCCACAAGCGGGTATGAACTCATCGTGGTCCCCACTGAACGGCACAGATTTAAACACCCTGTTAAAGGAGGCTGGAGACTGGCTGCTGTACATCCCACATGGGTGCCAAGTGACCCATCAGAGGCTGGCAAAGGTTAGGGTATTTATGGCCAAAGGTCCCCAGGCTCTGACCTGGAGGAGGAGATGGAGGCAAAGCTCCTCACACTCAGCTCCCACCTCCCTCTCTGCTGCTGCCTGCCTTTTCCTGGCCCATCACTCATCCTGAGGGACCCAAGGCTTTAACAGGAATCAGGAGGCTGCAAACCAGAGCACAAACCCCAACCAAACCACACCTGAGCACACAGGCAGATCCTCAGGGATTCACTGGGTTTCCTTCTCGCCAAAGCTCCTGCATAGCATGTGCTACCCTTTTGAAGAGACTCTTTGGCAGCATCCTGGCTTCCAGTATTGCTAACCACCACAATCAGAAATAAAAATTACACCTCCTCACACAGAAAAAAAAGAAATTTGAAAATTTCCCATTTCAAATTCAGAAGACCCATATCGGAATAAAGAGTCACCCTGGTCTGACAGAGGAATGCATTTTGGAGAGTGTGCTTTTGGTGTTGAACACCTGTTTACCTCTTAATCCTGTTCCAAATCCCGTGTTGAATAGATAATCTGGTTTTTGTGTCAAAACTGAGACTCTCGCATATGCAGAAGCCAAAGTTTTGGCTGATTTTCCACACTCTTCAACACCTGTTCATTTCACTTTGCTGCATAAAAAAAGAAAAAAGAAATAAGTTGAACTCTCTGGGAGGTGGAATGAGTGCAATTAACTCTGACCCTGCTGAACTTCATGCATAGTTAGCTTTGGGTAATGACTTCTGTCAGTGCTTAAATTATCTTGTAATACCCAATTCCATGTTGAAATAGGAGGTTTTCATTAAATATTTCACTAAATATTTCACTAAATATTTCACTAAATATTTCATTAAAAGTTCATTAAAATGGGGCAAATCTCAGAGGCTGAATTTAGGAAATCCAGCACAAACTCATATTTTGGGGGATATGCTGAAAAGAAGTTTAGTATTTGCCAAGATATAGTTTTTAGTCACAAGATGAAGGAAAGATTTTGAATGTCTTGATTCCAGTTCAGTTCTTGAAGGCAAAAATGGTAATACTTGTTTATATCCCCTAATGACCACAAATGGAGTTTTGGCATGGGGACTCAAGCCAGAGCACAAATATATCTTTCTACATCATTGCACCACTTCAAGGACCAATATCCTTATTTTTCTCCAATTTAGTCCCTACAGGACAAATTCAGGGATTTTTTATTTAAATAACAAATGGCTCATGAAAATTAGAAAGATATTTAAAAAAAAAAAGAATTTTTAATACCATCAGTTATAAGGAAGAAAAATTCAAATAAATAAGTTGCTGCAATGTATTTTCAAGAATTTCTGCTTATGCATAAAAGAGAATTGTGGGTTTTGTTGTTTTTTTTTTAATGTTTACAGGCAATTTCGAGGACATCTAGATCCCTAAGTACAGCACAACTAGTGCACCCATCCTGTGGCTCACAGGCTTCAGTGATTTCAAACATTGTATTGATGAAAGGACAAGGGAAGGTAAGACTGGCTCTGTTGATTTACCATGAGTCTTACCTCATCTCACAAATGTGATCTGCAAAGTGCAGAGAAGTGACTGCAGATATTAACATTACTACTTTTAGGCTGCCAATTCATATCCAAGCAAAAATTTAAAAACTAATTTAGGCACCTTCCTACGTGCATACAATAGTGAATTAATTGATTGGAACAAACAAAAAGCAAAACATGAGAGGATTCTGCTGAAATTACCATTTACTCTTAGTACAGGCATGTGATTGACTATTTTTCATGTATTATACTACTCCACTGACAATACTGCTCATGTAGGTAATGGAGAAAAAACTGCAAACGAACTATTATGAGAGCTGAACATGAATTCTCACACACTTTTTCTTCCATAAATTAGGGTTTGGGCTTCAGTATTGTTGGTGGTAAAGACAGCATTTATGGACCAATAGGCATCTATGTCAAAACCATCTTCCCTGGTGGAGCTGCAGCTGCTGATGGAAGGCTACAAGAAGGTGGGAAATACCTCTTCTTTCCCTTCTCCCACTTCCCAAAAAATGACACTAAAAGACAAATTGAAGGTGAATTGAGCCATAAATGACTTTTACACCTGCATCCATTTTTGCGTTTACAAAAGTCCTTTTGAGGGCATGTATGTCATCATGTAACTTATTGCACATTACAGCAATAGTAATATACTTTATTCTCTTCCAAAACAGGTGATGAAATCCTTGAGCTGAATGGAGAATCCATGCATGGATTAACACATTATGATGCTTTACAGAAATTCAAGGTTATGTACTCTCCTTCCAGAACAACCTCTGTTTTTGGACACAATGTGCATGTGAGCTTAACACATTCACTCACTGTCTGTTCTTTCTAGCAGGCCAAAAAGGGTCTTCTGACACTTACAGTCAGGACAAGCTTCAGCACGCCTCATTCTGCTTCCAGCTGTCAGTCACCCCTCTTGTGTCAGTCCCTGAGCTCCAGTACATGCATAACCAAGGAAAACAGCTCTTTCAGTTCAGAAAATGCAGCATTCTCCTTAAATCCTACAAAGCCCAATGACAGGGTCATAATGGAAGTTACCCTAAACAAAGGTGAGTGTTGACATTAACTGAGCACTGCCAACAATGCACTAACTGACAAACCACTGTTCATTTTCTCTCTGAATGTCTATTCTCACTAACCTGATTCTTTTCCTGAGCTAGGTTTTTTTAATACACTAAATTAGATCCTGGTGCCTGTCAGTGCTAACAAGTATCTATCAACAGCAGGATTTTGAACACCATCTATCTGTCCTCAAGAGCCAATCACTGCGTTTTTTTCTCTCAAGCACTAGAGTCACATTCATATCCTTCACATGAAAAAGTAAAGCTCTTGTCAATAAATGCCTCTTATTAGGCAGACTGTGCAACTCATACCTATAATTATACAAGCAGTTAATTTCACTCTTGAAAAGGCTTAAAACCAAATAAAATAAGTATCTAGACCTTCTTTCAGTTCTTTCACCTCCTCTCCAACTGTCATCATCTTCTATTTCTAAACAACCACTGGCACAATGAAAGAAACTTTTAAATATGAGAACATCAGAGCAACAAACAAAGCAAAGCCTTTACGAGGTACCAGTGACTTACCAAACAGTTTGGGATCTCACATCAGCAACTCTCCAGAGCAAAGAGGGTAAACTCACAGAAGTCTTTAGCTGTATTATATAAAACAGAGGAAGGATTGAAATGATATAGCTAACACTAGCCATATGTCTTTAATTTTAGCTTGTTTTTCCTCTTAATTTTAGCTCCCTAATTTTTTTTCAATTCTATTTAATTTTTCTATTCTATTTTTTTCTATTTTTTCTATTCTCCATCTAAAGTCATTTGAATTCTTCTGTAATGATAGATATTTTGCAAAGTAAACCTGCATTCCATTGTGTCTGTTACACTTTAATCATGAGGGGGACAGAAGCCCCTATAACAGCCCCACAATAAAACAATAGAAAGTTATAGAAATACAGAAAAATGCAGTGGAAGCAGCAACAAATACTGACTGTGCAACATTCATGAACACGAGACTTTGGTTCTGGTTTGTGCAAAAATAGAATTACATTTAATTAATTTTTAAAAAGGTTCTTTGATGGTTTGCTTTGACTGTTTCTTATGTATTTTTTAAAAATGTTATTGATTCTTTCAGAGCCAGGTGTTGGCCTTGGAATTGGGTTATGTAGCATCCCTTACTTCCAGTGTATTTCAGGGATCTTTATTCACACCCTCTCACCAGGCTCAGTGGCACATATGGACGGGAGACTCAGGTAGGATGAGAAAGGCTGGCTGTCTTATGCCACAAGTTTCTCATTGATCTGTTTTATGGGTTTATTTCTGACTTATTTGGGCAGGAAGAAATACTGATTTCTGGGAATTTGGGGTCTAAAGCACATGTGCTATTCTCAGGGTTGGAGCATGTGTCTTCAGGATATGTGGGATTTACAGAAATACAACAACCCAGTGAAATCCTTGCCTCTTGCCCAAGCTAACTTTGAAGGTCATGGACAAGTTTTTAGCATAGCTACTGAAGGAGATTTCCAAATGAGAAACTATTTGGGAAAATCTAAACATATGACACAACTTGGCTTGTTTGAGCACTAGATTTTTTTAATACAAGCTCCTCAAATTCTATCACTTCTTGCCCAGTAGAAAAACAGATTTGCTGAAATGAACTTTAGTAAGAGTATAGAAATTCACTTTCAGAGATTTTTGACCAACTAGTAGTGTTGAACATATTGAGAATTGAACTGAACACAGCAGCTTAAGTGAAGTCTTTTTAATTTAAGTTTGGGTATTCTGTAATCCTCCTCTCTAATACTTTAGCAGAAAGAACTTGTTAAATTTCATGATACAAATCAGTACCTTCAGTCAGGCTCTTAATGTCTGTGAGAACTAGAGCAGAGCAAGGCAGTCTCAGTTTCCATGTGAGCTAAATTTGGATTTAATCTAGAAAGATCTGGTTTAGCAGATTTTGATAATTTGTTATTAGAATTTTTCTTTTAACGAGTTATTCACATATGTAGCAGAAATATAGTATCCTTTCTGACCTTAAATAGCACTAACATAATATAAAGACATGAAAAGTGAAATGTTAACTGGAAAGGAAGGAAGGAAGGTGTAGGTGGAAGCAGCAGCTGAGCTGCAGACAGCAGAAAGAACACCAAGTGTGCACAGCTGAACAAGCAGAAAGCTCAGGGGTTGTATGCAACATGGCAGATCAAAACCCCTTGACATCCAACCCATTCCCATTCCATTTTCTCTAGCAGGACAGAAATATAGATTTAATCTGTAAGCAAATTAAAGTTTGACCTTATGAATTTGCTTTTTGTTTGTTTTCACACGGGTGAGACAAGCTCAGGAGAAAATCTCTTTTGTTTACATCCTCAATCTTTTTTTTTTGATATCTCTCTAGGTGTGGAGATGAAATTCTTGAAATTAACGAAACTTCAGTACAAAATACAACCCTTAATGAAGTTTATGCTGTGCTAAGCCATTGTGATCCTGGTGCAGTACAAATCATTATTAGCAGGCACCCTGAACCACAGGTAGCACAGTCCATATTCTTTCTGACTTTCAATTTAGCACGTATTGAGAACTAAGAGGGAGAAAGTGCTGATCTGATACAGGTGGGAAAATGACTACAAAGATTCTGATCTCTTTATGATCATCACTGCACACAAAAAAATCTGAGATATGCACTCTTTTAAGTGGAATCATTTAAGATTTGAAGATCACTGGTGATAGTCTTACATGAAGTTCTATGCAGTGAATAAGGAAACTACAGAAATAACATTTAAGGGATAAACCAAAACATATTTATTATGTAAGAAAGTATTGACAATAATAAGTAATTTGAAAGAGGGAACATATCTCCCAAAAAGAAATAAATGTTTATACACTTTTCTTTCAGTAATTAAATTTTAGGTATTACCCTGCCAATATTTATAATTAAATGAATATTGAAGTACAATGTTTTCTTCTGACAAGGTTTTTCTACAAAATGCTTCCCAACACCAAGTACTGTCCAAATTATTATCAAGTTTAAATTGTTACATATACTATGCCATATTGAATTACCTTATACTGGTAAATCCAGGAGTCCACTTCTAGTGAAATCTGCAAAAGAATGTTTATCTTTGAAAATTTCCGTTTTACCTAAACTGCCACTAAAACCAGCACATCCATAGATATACTTCATTTATACTGCGATATGTACATCATATATACTGGGATAAATAAAAATTATNTAAATATAAATATGATGGTGTGTAATTAACTCACCTCATGAGAGTAAAATGGCATGCTATTTCTTAGGTGTCTGAGCAACAGCTAAAAGAAGCTGTTGCACAAGCTGTGGAAAGCAACAAATTTGGAAAGGAGAGACACCAATGGAGTACTGAAGGTAAGGGAATAAATGCATTTTGACTTAAAAGATGTCAAGGATGCTGTATTAGAATCATTAAAAACAGTCAAGTAACCCAGAGCAGAAAGAAAGAGAGAAAGAGGAGGAAACATCTCAGGGCAACCCTCCGGTCATGTCTCCAATGATACGTTGATGAGAACAGACCAAGTCTGTGTGATTACCAACAAATTTTTTTTGTGCAAACTTCCTCTCACAGTTGCTCATCCTTTCCAGTTCACAAGCTCTGCTCAGAGCTTTTTAAACAGCAGTCTGTAGGTGACAGGACTATGACAACAAGGAACTGCACAATGAAGGTGATGTCCTGGGGTAAACCTCGTTAATTCCTTATTTATGAGGAAAGGCCTATGCAGTCATGGCTGGAGCTATTTGCCCAGCTCAGGTATGGCATCCTCTCCCAGTAATGTATTGAATGATACTCCTTTGAGTGTCTCATAAAGGACCAATAGGTAACAGTCACCAACAGTAAAACTATAGTGCTGACATACCTATATATAAGGAAAATGCTATTTGGGTGTTCAGGAACTTGGCTGTTCACTCTTGACCCTACAAGCCTTCAATGCATAAATCACACCTTTACATCCACCAAGGATGATATTTAGCTGCAGATTTCATCTGCTGAATCTTAGAAACGAGGACAGTGCATGTACTGAACAGACATTTTGAACGTGTCGCTGGTACAGGTGTGAAGAGGCTGGAGATGAGCTGGCACGGAAGGCAGGCCTGTGAGAAGCACACAGACAGGAGCTCAGGCTGCTGCAGCCGCAGGGCACAGCGGCTCATGACCCGCTCCAGCAGCGACAGCAGCTACAACCCCCGGGCCTCGTGTGCCTCTGCTGCCGTGCAGCAGCTCACAGACCTGACAGCGAGAGTGCACAGTGTGGATGTACCCATCACCCGGCAACCTGGCCTGCTGTGCTCATTCTCTGCCAATGATTCAGGGAAGAATTCCCCTCCGACCTGCAGTGAAGGCGGTCGAGCCTTGCAGAACACTAAGAAGTCATCAGAGATCCTTGTTAGAAAACCGAAATCATCAAAGCCCAAACCTCCACCACGGAAATACTTCAAGCAGGACTGCACGTGTGATGACCAGGGTAATGCAGACAAGAAAGAAAAGCTTGTATTGGAAGTGGCTGCATCACCTTCTGCAAGTGTTCAGGTAAAGTAAAATTTACAACATTTTTCTTACGTCTGCATCTTTGTGAGGCAGGGAAAGGAGGAAGAGTGGCTTTGCATGGCAGCAGGAAGGATGGTAGGAAAGAAAGAAAAAATGTATATACATGTGAGAAGTGGGGGAAGAAGATAAGGCTTTTTTGTTTTGAAAATAAAGTGTGTATTTTATTGAAGCCAGTTTAGTACAAAATGGTATGTTCTAAGTAAGGTCAGAAAATCTTCCATACTAAGGTAACTGGATTAAAATCCCAGCGAGAGCAGCTGCAAGAACAAATCTCAGTTCCTGCCCCTCCTCGTGAGCATGTGCCACTGGTGGCATGGAGCATGCTCTGGCTCCAGGGTTATGCCCTAGGCTGGGACTGGAGGGATTTACACAGCCTCTGATGCCAGCTTGGTGTGGCTGACCCCAACTACCTGTGCCACAGAGTCATATCATTTATGAACTAGTCATGAAACAATAATTTCTTTGTTTCAGTAGTGGGTTTTTATTGGAAGAAAACACTAACATTACATACAGCAGGGAATCTTTGGCTCAGATACATTTCTTGAGACCAGGAGGTATTAAATAAACCCATTTAAACTGTAGTGCACATACTATTTTTTGATGAACTACAGAATTTGAAAACAGTGTACATTTGTACATTACTCAGTTTCAGTTCCCTCTCTTATCTAAGACAGCAGAGAGGGTTTCACTTTTGCATGAGTGCAAAGAATTGTGAGATCTGCATGTTGAAACAAAATTGTGGTTTCTTTAAAACTGAAACCTCTTTTCCCCAGTATGGCAGTAGAAATGAACTGTTCTCAATGCAATGCAATGAGAAAAACCCAAACAAAATAAACAAAAAAAAGCCCCCAAAAACCCAGAAAAACCGCACAAATGAACAAAAAAAACCAAACCACAAACCCCCCCCAAACAGTTTCCAAGCTGCAAAGATAAATACAAAATTATACAGAGCAAACTAAAGTCCACATATAATATCAACATCTAAGAAAATCTCAGTTAAGCATCTTAGGTCACTTTCACCATCCTCTAAGTAGAAACCAACTAGAAAATCAACTTTCAGAAGTAAAATTAAGGGAAATAAGTACTTGTTGAACTGATCACTTCCTGCAACTTCGTATTCTTCTGACTTAGTCATTCTAAATGAGACTGACTAAGTGAGAAAAACCAAAATCTTAATATCAATAAAATCCATGAAAAATCAAGACCTGTTCAGGAAGACAACTTCCCCTATTAAGACAATCTGCTTATCTGTATATATCCAAGAGAGAAAGCTTCTTGTCAGAATGTATTTCAGATCATTAAGAGAAGGTTTTATTAGTGCCTTTAAATTTTTTTAACCTTTATCTCACAGAAATTTTGTAGTACTCAGTCTGAGGCCTGCATACCACAATTTCATATGGGGTTTCTGTTTTTTCTCACATTCATATATTTTTTCAGACGTTTTTTCAGATTCATATATAGTGTGGTTTGCATAATTGCATTCTGACACGTTTCTCTTTCCTGTTTGTTCAGCAGGAAGTTGGAGAACCAGTGCTAGAGGGACATCAAACTGATGTAACCCACAGTGTCTTCACCACTTCTCCTACAGCATATGATAAAGAACACACAACTGCTGCTCCAGTAGGCAGAGATCAAGAAAGAAGAGAAAAATTAGGTATGTTTAATTCCATTAACTTTTTTTTCCCCAGCTAAATATATATTATTTAATTTGGATTTCAAAATGGGTATTGAACTGACTTCACTATCTCTTTAAACGTAGTCTTCAAACCACATGTGTAAATTTTGGGATGAACAGATGAAATTTCAAATTATTGATTAATTTCTGTAAAGAAAGGGAAAGTAGATCAAAATTTATTGTATTTTTTTAAAATGACTGATCAATATTTGTAAAAAAAGAGAAATTAGATCAAAAACACCATAGGAGATGATTTATTGTAAAAATTGTAAATGGACAGATACAATATTTCTGTATTGATCAGATAAAACTGCTTAGTTATACTGAATATCTGATATTAAAGCTTAGTTTTAGCATTTCTGAAGGATGTTTTTATGTACAGTTTCAAGGCTCTAGTGTTGCAATGGTACAAACCACTGATAAGTGACTCTTCTGCTGTGCTAATTAGAATGAAGGAAAATTAGCGTTAAGGGAACAAGAATCTCAAGAGGTCTCTTACAACATAAAGGCTTATGCAATTCTATAAGTTATGGCTCAGATCATTAAAAAAAGTAAAAATGTTGCCTTAAAAAAAAGTTTACACTGAAGCAGAAAACAGTACCTGTGCAGCTGCACAAACAGAAGTTCGCTGCCATTCAGCTCCCCCATGTCTAATATTAAAACGGTTAATTGCTCTGTGAAGTAAAAAATTTTCCCATATTAGAATCAAGTTTTTACTAATCAGAAAAATCAACTTGAAATGCCTGAGAAAATTTGAGGAAGCATAAATATCGAAGATCTTCCTATGATAGTCTTTTCAGAGTAGGATATACTTATAAATGTAGAAAATAAAAGTGGTTTGAAAAAGAATTTACTGCAACACCAGCTTTTTCTCTGGTGTTGCAATTGCAACAACATTGCAATTTTAACTTTCTATTTTAGCTATTACAGCCTGTATCAAGATTTCAGCGCCCCAGAATTTCAGTATTTGTAAACTCTAAAAAAGCAATCTTGTTTTTAAGCATGCAAGAACCTTGTTTTTCAGTTAATTTTAATGTCTGGATTCAGAATTTATAGATCAAGAGTTATGAATTTTTAAAAACTTTAAACTTTTTAGAAACTTAAAAAAAATCTGTCAGAGGCTTGAATGAAATTCAAGCTTAATGAATTAATAATGATGCAGTGAGAAGGGATGAAGTGGACAGATGGCTGTTTGTAATCAATGTCTCTTTATTACAGGGACTCCACTTTCATCAATACAAAGGCCTGTACTTAAAAGACAAGCACGGGTAGATTACAGCCTTGATACAACAGAAGACCCCTGGGTTAAAATTTCTGACTGCATAAAAAGCTTATTTAATCCTACCATGAGTGAAAACAACGTCCACTTAGATTTGCAACCTGGCGGAGACAAAAAAAAAGAGAATCAAAATCGGAGCAGCTCAGAGACAGTTCTGAAGAAAGCAGAATCAGAAACAATCGGTTCCAAAGCGCTAAAATCAGATGAACATGAAAGTGTGAAAAAGGGTCCTCCTGTTGCACCTAAGCCCACCTGGTTCCGCCAAAGTCTGAAAGGATTCAGGAAAGCAAATTCAGATTTAAAACCACAGGCAGATCAAAGTCCTCCCAACCATGACAGTATTTCTAGCAAAAAGCTGCAATCCAGCTTATCACGTGTGTCTCCTGGAGGATCATCAATAAAACAGAGAATAAGCTCATTTGAATCCCTGAGTGCTCCACAGTCACCTGAAAAAACCCCCCGAAGGTTGAGCCTAAAACCATCAGTACAGAAAGAACCTTCCTCCACTGCAGCAGGGCCAGAGCCAGCTCCAGCCTGTTCAAACCAACCATTCCTTCAACATCGTGAAAACAGCCACCAACAGCCTCCTGTGGCCGTGGCTACACAGAGCCTGGACAGAGCTTCCTCTCGCAGAGAGGGTACTGCAACCAGCTCAGAGAAAAGCAGCAATTCCAGCACTGAAAATTCATCAAGTCTCTTAACTCCAGGAGCTGTTGCAAACTCCCATCTTGTGTCAGTAGCAAAAGCACAAAGCCTAAGGTCACGAAGCTTCCCTCTTACTGCTGCCCAGGCTTGTGAGATAATGAAGCCATATGATGAGAAGTGTAGCAAAATCTATTCCAGCAGCAGCCAGGTGTCATCTGCTTTAATGAAATCATTGCTTTGCCTTCCTCAGTCCCCAGCCTCTTCTGGAAATGGTGCATGGGAAACTCTGGACAGAGTGTCTCAGTCCTCCATGGAGGAGGATGGGGCTTCCATCTCACCTGTGAGTGAGAATCATCCTCTGGACACTGGGTTTTCTCTAAAGTAAGTTACCATATGTAAAACTCAGATTTACAGATCAGCATCAGTGAGCAGCTGCACTGATTTGCTGACAGATTAAAGTTTTAAGGTAGCAGCACACAGAAGTAAAGCACAAGGTTAAGAACTTTTTAGAGCATGAAGGTTAAATGACTCATGACTATTAATTATGATTTTAAATTTGTATTATATACGTACATGCATATTTCAAGCATCCTCCTACTTAAGGAGCATTATTTCTAGTATCCCCAAGATAAAGCAGATTTAAGTGTCTTTTCCTGAGGTCGTGAGATTATCCTTATTCTTTCATGCAATTGATTCTACCTCCTTTAAGTTAACACGATTATTTCCATTTGCCTCTATTTAAAATAGTTGTAGGAGTTACCACCCAAATTACATGTTAATAAGATGAAAAGATGACTGCTCCAAAATGGCCTTTTGCTTTAGTGGATATGTTCTCTCATAGCTCAGTTTCTTTTTTTCTCTTGTCACAATGGGACAGCCTCTCAGAGCTCAGAGAATACACGGTGAGCCTGGCAGACAAAGAGAAGGAGGACGACAAACAGGAACAGGGCTCACCTCAAGCATCTGGTGTGTCAGGGCAGTCAGTCATCTCTCTGCTTTCCCCCGAGGAGCTGGCAAAGCTTATAGAGGAAGTCAAAGCCCTAGACGAAGAAACCTTAAAGGTAAACCTTTTTTATTTTTTTGGTGCAGAAAGCTGTAGAGTGACTGTGTCTGGTTAATCTTTGAAATTTAATATTATGCTTATGCCACTAAGTCTCATTATAAAATGAACAACAGACTTTCCAGTCATTGTGCCATAACTTTTAGGAAGTTCTTGACTTTATTCCTTTCTCAACCTAGGAACTTGATGATATTCATGTTACAGTTTTGCATAAAGAAGAAGATACCGGGCTTGGATTCAGCCTGGCAGGGGGCATTGATCTAGAAAACAAAGTGGTAACAGTAAGTAGCATCTTAAAAAGTACTCCCAAATCAATGCTCCATCT
Source organism: Bombycilla garrulus (assembly GCA_013400315.1). NCBI lineage: Eukaryota > Metazoa > Chordata > Aves > Passeriformes > Bombycillidae > Bombycilla > Bombycilla garrulus. Next base: position 553,823 of record VXBU01010560.1, read on the forward strand.
AAAAATGCCTACCTTATATTTTTTCTATTACAGTTTTCGGCTTTTAGATAATCAAAGCAGGCAGCTGTATTGATAGGGTTGGAAGGACCATAGAGGGTGAAAACAGGTTCCTTCTGCACAGAGCTGCCTCTCCAGGTGTCTGGCAGCAGTGTCCTGCTTCCTTGGGCACCTCCTCCCCAACAGCTCTGAAAGCTGAGGCAGAATACACAGCCCTCAGCAGGAAATAACCAACATCGTCTCATGTGCTTTTAGAAGACCATGCAGGGTGCTCTGGAGGAATGGGGTGGGTGAAAACACGTGAGGGGTCTGGAAGTTCAAGTTTCACACCTCCTTCCTCTCACAAGCAGAGCAGTAAGAGGGTCAGGAAGTAGAATATGCAAGGTACATATGATGGGCAGCACAGCTTTAACCATTTGGTACCAGGGCCAAACTGCTTCCCTGGCTGCTTAAGGAGGGATGGGAACCAGAAAACTCCATGCAAATGTATTCATCCTCCATCCTGAAATGTGATAGAAGCAACGTGTCCTGGCAGAGAATGAAAAGTGCATATGGTGTAAAGTGTTAACTAAGGTATTTAGTGATTTGTCCTTTTTTCCTCTTCCCTTGCGTGTGTGTGTGTGTTTGTGGTGACTGGGCTCTTCAATAGGTTCACAAAGTATTTCCCAACGGGCTGGCCTGTCAGGAAGGAACTATTCAGAAAGGAGATGAAGTACTCTCCATTAATGGGAAGTCTCTGAAAGGCACGACTCACAGCGACGCCTCAGCAATCATGCGACAGGCCCGGCAACCCAGACAAGCTGTTGTTGTCACCAGAAAATGCAAAGATGGAGACAAAAATCTCAATGCTTCAATCAGCTCTAGTACATCATCACTAGCAAGCAATGCCTCACAAGAGTCTGGTAAGTTTAGTGGCACTATCTTGCAGCCCCCACCTGGTAAGTGTTTACTCATCACTTGAAATCCAGGTGTTCCTAAAACCAGCAGCGGCTGCATAAATCTGTGAACCCTGATTAAAGACAGCACAGGTAATAAAACATTCCTGAAATAGACATTGAAATATTTGAAATAACTTTGTTGAAAAGACAATTAATGAATTTCTAAAATAAAAGAACTCCTTAAAAAACCCAAGCAAGTATGATTCTCTGGGTGAATTACTGTAGATGTACAAAGATGATTATTGTTGCAACACATCTAATTGAAGGTATAATGAAAACCCAATGAACAGTGATTCTTTATTCTAATGTTGTTACAAGACTTGTTCTCCACAAAACAGAATTTCAGTTTGAACAATGCGCTATTGTTCGTTATAGCAGGTGGCTACATCTGAAATACAGCGAGGCCAGAGTTTTGCAGAATATTTGACTTTCAGAATAGTTTTGTTTGGTTTGTTGTTTTTTTTTATTTTAAAGCATGATCTGGAGATCTGCAGCTTTATTTCCATACGCAAATTAGCAGCCTTGTAGTCAATAACAACTTCATAACTAATATGAAGTCAAATATTTCCCTCAGATTTTGTTCATTTAACTGATTTTTATAATACCAGTAAATGTCTTGTGTTTCCATTCTCCCATTAATTCAAACATAACTTTCTTTTCCCAGCTTCCCAGAGGGCCTTAAAATGACAAAATGAGAAATTAAAAGCTTTAGTTTTCTCTTTCATTTGGCAGTTTATAGGACCTTTGCAAACAATCCAAAAGTTAATTTTTTGTAACAGATGTTTAAGCTTTTTAGACTGTGTGCTGTCCATGCGGTAACTTTCCATTTATTTCCAGCCACTGGAGATACAATCTGCACTGTAACTCTAGAAAAAACATCTGCTGGTTTAGGATTCAGTCTGGAAGGAGGGAAAGGCTCTATTCAGGGAGACAAACCCATCATCATCAACAGGATATTTAAAGGTAAACACACTTAACGTGTTCCCAGCTCAGGCAGACGTGTGGGGCTCATAACTGACTGTTGATTTATAACTATGGAAATGTTATTTTCTCAAATGCAGCATTATATTGTTTGGTGCCAGCAATTTGTTGCCTGCTGGGACCAGGTGGTTTATAGCAAACATGCTGGTGATCCATTCACTAGTAAGTGACAGATCCATTAAAGTTTCCTCCACAGAAAGAATGAAAGGAAATTCATTTTCTGTCCCCAGGGACTGCACTGGAACAGAGCAGCTCTGTTCAGCCTGGCGATGAGCTGCTACAAGTGCACACAACTGCCATGCAAGGACTCACTCGTTTTGAGGCGTGGAATGTGATCAAGGCATTACCTGATGGGCCCATCACAGCCACCATCAAGAGGAAGAATCGCAGCTCTGTTACCAGCAAGTCATCTGAAACCTTGTAAGAGGAGGGATGAGACTACTGCCAATATGAAAACAAAGGATTTTATTACTTGTGGGCACTTGGCTGGCACAGCAATATGCTCAGAAAGCACCCGCGAGGAGTACACTGGATCTGACTGCCAGTTACAGAGAAAGCTGTCTGGGATTAACTAAATCATGCAGGAAATGGGCATGATTCTTATTTAAACCTTCAGAAACAGATGCTACAAAGCATATAATTATAAAATAATTACTGTTAATAATATACTGGTTGTAATAAAATACGTGACAGCTATAATACTCTCCTGTTTTAAGCTATTAACAAGTTTCAGAAGCAGATCCTGTGCTAAATTTTCAGTGCCATTCTCCAAGTCCTGTTCCCTACCTTACCTTTCCAGCCAACAAGAAATGCGTCTACAAGCCTACAACGAAACACTGCCTTAGAGAATAGGTAGGGCAGAGAAAGGAGCTGCAGTTTTGTGTGTCAAATAAACATTCCCTAGAAAATTCCAGCTTTCCTATTAAAAACACAACGTTCAGAACAGCCAAAAACCTGTAAAAGTAACTTTCTATTAGCAGATGACAGAGCCATCTCAACTGCAGCAGGCAAACACAGGTTGGAAAGGAGTTCTCATGGTATTCCAAGGGGGAGGCAGGAAGCTGAGGGTAATGCAGTGGAAGTTTTCCTAACCTTCCTCAGGCGAGGTCTCAAGAGGACTATAGAAGGAGAATAACAAGGCTGTTAAGAACCAAANTTAAATAAGCAATTTCACAAAAGGTCAGGAACCTCATTTTTTTATTCCAGGTAGGAAAAAAAATATATATATATATATATAAATAGCTAATAAGAAGCCACATTATCTGCAAAAATAATTTGCATTACTTGCAGAAACAATGTGTGGCGACCTCAGCTGCATTTCTTTCTTGAACTTTCTGCTAATTAAATTCATGGTAATCCTGGCAAGACTTGCCAAGATATTATAATTTATGCCTAACAACTTAGTACACTTACAAAAATATGTATAAGCCTCTATAGTATCAAGACCCACATCTCCTCTCAGCAAACTTGTTATTCTTCCTAAGTATAGAAAGCAGCAACTGGAAATAAAGACCAACCAAGGACAAAGAACCTTGAGGATGAGTGCTCTCACCAGAACACCTCTTCCCTAGACAGTGAACATCATCAGGGAAGGCTTCTTCCCTCCCTTTGCCCTAAATTCAGAGAGATGCTGGAGCTCTAAGCAGCTCTTTGGCTTCCCATGGCAGAACAGGTATATGAGGAACTATTTCAAAGGATGATTCAGAGAAAACAGCAAGATGTAGCAAAAAAATATTTATTTCATCACACTCACAAGTTTTTACATCTTTGTATACAAAGGAGACTGGACTAAAAAGTGTTTCCTTGAAAAACTAGAATTGGGTGAGGTTTACAGTGGAAAACTTATTGTGCAAGTCCATGCCCTATGCCAAAGATAAAAAAACACAGGGACAGAAAGCAGAGCATATTAACCTTGTTAAATAATCGAGTCACCACAGTAAAATCACAACCTGCATTTAACTTCCTCATTCAGCAATTACTTTTACTTTTGCAATTATATGTAATCTATAGTAATGTCTGATGTTCCTGCAGCAATCAGCACCATAGATATCTCTTAAAATGGACACACCTTGGCACACAAAAATCAGGTGCTGATTTCCCAATGTAATGTTGGGAGGCAAACCAGTCTTAGAAAAACGCAACGTCCTTATGGCCTGTCAAGGCAAAGCTAATAAAAAGATTATTTACCCGTTAAAACCTCTCACCACAGGAAACCAAAAAACATTCAAATACAGTTCAAAACACTCATTTCATGTGCCTTTTAAAACACGGCAAGTAAAGTGCTTAATCCTCTTTATTTATTGCCTCTATGTTGGTTCAGTTTGTGCCATGACACTGAGAAAGCACTGGTTTTGGTACCAGAGAGGGGAAAGGGAGAGTGTCTATTTGCCAGCACACACACCTGTGCATTGACTAGCACTGCTGGACCTTCACTTAAAAAAAACCAACACTTAAGGCATATTTACCATCAATATTGATGTCTGCTGGAACAAACAAGTGAAAACCTCTACATGATCCCATTTGTTCACAATTTGGTGGCTGGACCCACTGAGGCATCTTAGCAGCTCTAGGAATGCTGGCAGCAGGAGGGAGAAACATTTTTTTTTGGGGAGAAACATTTTTCCACAGGGATCTACAGGGAGCTCCAGAGATCAAACAGAGCTAACCTGCACCTGGCTGTGGTGCTAAGTGGATTTCAGCAATGCTTCACCTCCCAGACACTGACCAAGAGTGGGCAAGAACAGATCCAGTATGTCCATGTTCTCCTTGCACACAGTCACCACTGCTGCCTCCAGGATTCTTCCAGCCTCTGGCATGGTATTTTTCTAATCATTAAAGTGAAGAATTTCATATTACATAAGAATGCATTGCTCTGCATGCAGTCAGATAGAAAATTATGTTTAAAAATATATTGTACTCAGTTCATTGGTTCATGTCATCTTTTTTCCTATCTTAGCAGATAGAAAAGCCCTGAGGCCAACTTTGTATTTTTACCCACAAGCTGACAGATTGTTTCCTTCTCTCAGCTGGTGATGTCAGCAACTTGTCTTGTCATGCTTTTAATGCCTTAACAGCTTTGGTCAGGTTGCTGTAAAATCCAGATATGCTGGATGGAAAAAAGGAATCCACCACTGTCTGGGGAAGATAGCCACCAAGATCCGTCTGAAAGAAAGTGAGGAGCTCAGTCCTGTCTGGCTCCCTGCAAAAACAATGAAAGTGATTTTATAGCCCATGGTTTAAGAACATTAAGAACTTTTCAGGGACTCTTACTTGTATTAGAATAGATACTTCCAAGAGCTTTTCTTTTCTTAAACAAACAAATTTCAGTGAATGTACCTCCAAATTAAAGTTTATCTAGGCCCTAATTAGCTACATGACTGTCTACAAATTATGGCAAATCAACAAGATACTCATTTACCAAAAATTAAGACCATAATTTTCTTGGATTTCTGAATTTTAAGAGGTTAGGGAGAATTGCACCACGATAACAGTTTCTGTAACATTAAAGACTGCCCTCTAGGAAATGAAGATAGACCAATTCGTTGCACAAAAATGAGAACAAGCAGGGCACTCAGTCATAAGGATTACTAGGAAGGCAGAAACATACCACTGCCAGAGGCTACAGGTCACGTGTGGCCACACGCACTTAAACACACCACACAATAGATAAGGAGGGTTTTAGAATTGGTAATGTTCAAACAGACTATTCTTACCCTGGAACAGGTATGCAGAAACAGCCACAGGGATAATTAAAACCTCTTACGAAATTTGGTTGAGGAGGACACAGCGGGTGTTCCACATTGGTGGCTGAAAGAAAAAGCATTGAAGGAAAGTGTCATTCCTCCAGAAGACAGGAAAGAGTTCTTCATATACAAAGCTCCAGATGGGAAGCAAACTCACTATTCAAAATGTATTTAAAAAGAACTGCAGTACAATCTTTTCAGTGTGGGGCTGACAAGTGGTGAGAAAAGACCATTAAAAAGAACCACCGTGGCCTGAGAATAGGAAAATCAAAGAAGTGTTGAATTTAGAAGCAATTGTTACTGAGCTCTGAAGGAGGAAGCATCAACATTTCGACACAGTTTCATCGAGCCCACGCTGTGTGAGGGCACCGCTTTTCTTGAGAGGTCATTTAGGTTACTTCCAACAAATCCATATCACACAGATAACATCACTTGGCTGCTGAAAAGCTGCACTCTAGCAAGTATATAAATTCCTGACAAGACTTTTCTGAACAGGATGGGAAAATGGGACACCTGAACAGTGGGGCAGTAACAGCTCAGACTTGTAACAGTTAAATGAATGAATGTGAAAGAAAAAATAAACATCCTTCTATGCAGTGGCAGCCCCTTAAAAATTAGTAGTTTGTTTTCATAAAACCATTTATTTTCACATACAGGAATGGTACATTTATTCAATGGCTTCACTGAAACCTGTGCAGAAAAGGTTAAAACAGGATTTAGCCTAAATGGGACTTCTTTTAAAAAGTTCTGTAAAGTCTTAAAACAACAAAAAACCCACATTCAAAATATCCCAGAATTTAACTATAAATTAAATACTTATTCAACTTCAAAAGCAGAGGAAGGGAACACACCATAGGCCAGTCTTATCTGAGTGTTAAGATGATTTACATACTCTGGGAACAACAATGTAGAGAGATTACTATTTTCTCTTCTGATCAAGATCAGGTCAACAACTACTGAGAAGTTTGTTATTTAGGTTTAATTTTATGTTTATTTCTGGTAGCTTTTATTTTATAGTTGTTTCTGGTAACTGTTGGTTATCTCCAAATATAACATGAACCTGTCCAGAACACAAGTGCCTTACCAGCAGACAGCATTGTCCCATCCTCATATTGCTTCATTACCACTACATCCACAAATTCCCTTGGTGAAATTATCCTCATGCAAGCTGAAGGGGTTGTGGTTCTGCATACAGAGACACTCTGGAAACCACAGAATAGAGTCGTATCAGTTGATGTTTGTAAAAGTACATCAGAAAAATCCCTGTACTTTCTAGCATTCTTTTAGTTATACTTTTTAAACTCCATCAAGGAGCTGTTCCACATCCTTTGTTGAATAAAATGTAAATCAGCACAGTCAAAAGGCAAAATCATGATCAATGAAGGACAGGAAAAAAATAGAGTGACAAGGAGTTGCTTCCAGTTTCAGAATGGACAGAAACCACAAGGGATGCTGAAATGCAAATCTGGCACATCTGCGCTCCCAGGACAGTTAAAACCCTTGTCCTCTAGCAAAGACTGTAGTAGTATACACAGGATACAACTTCATAACCCAATTTGTTACACTGCACAAACATTAACACTACAACTGCTTTCCTGATTGGCTCCCAAAAGAGAAGTTTCTATCACACTGGTAGGCGCTGGCAAGTCTGTGAATTTCAAGTATCAGGTTGCAGCACTCCTGACGTTGTCTATAATGAATACTAAATACCTATAGGATTCCCCCAAGAAAAACAAACATTCTGGAACTTCCACAAACATTTCTGGGACTGGTTGTATTTGCACCTGGCTGTGTCCGAGCACATACAACCACTTCATAGTGGGGATCTAAATTCAATGCCCTTTTAATTTTCCAACACACTTTTTAAAAAAAGGAATTAGACTGTATAAGTGTGGCAGCAGAAGCTGCTGTTCATCTGTCTGCTCAGAGTGCAGCATCTCCATTTTAATGACAGATGCAAAGTACTGGGTGCTGAGGCCAGCTACAGGCAGGGTGTGATGTGCAGGGCAGAGCGTCACTGCTGCCATGGTGAAAGATGGAGCCTGAGTTGATGGCTGATGACGTGAATTCTTCACTGCTCAGCTAACCTCCCCTTCCCTCACACTGAGCTTGCTAAAAACAATTGTGCTTGGCTTGATTTGGAGCATTAACAACAATGTTGTGAAGGAATCTTCAGTGTTATATATATAATGCTATCTATATATATATAGATATATATTATACATTTGCATATTTCAAGTACACAGTATTTAGCCAAAATGATTTTCCTTTCCTTTCAGAAAGATAAGCTATTGTCTAAGCACATGTATAAGCTAATAAAATGTATAAAATTTATGGAAAAGGATAAAGGGAAAAAAACCAAACAAAAAAA
>VXBU01010560.1:562223-598349 GCA_013400315.1 Bombycilla garrulus
CGGGGTCCCGCCGGTAGAGCCGCAGCTGCTCCGCCGCCGCCTCAGCGCGCCCCGTGCAGTCCATGGCGGGTGGGCGGAGCCGCTGCGGCGCCGCTTTGAGCGCCCGCGCCGCGCCGCCCCTGGGCCGATGGCGGCACCGCCCCTCACCTGAGAGTGACGCCGGCCCGGCCCGACCCGGCCGCGCCTCGCGGGACAGCGAACGCGGGACTGGGACGGGCACAGCGGAGCCGGCACAGCGGGGATGTGGTAACGTGTGTGGGATCGGAGGCGGAGCAGTGCTCCCGCAGAGATGGAGCACCCCCGCCTTCGTCGCTGCTGTAATCCCAATCCCAGTGACATGCAGAGAAACAAGCGAAAAACCAACCAACCAATCTTCTGTATCTAAAGGAAGTGCAAAATTGCGGTGGTATGTGAAAAACGGCAGAGAATCTAGAAACTACGAGTAATGAAGTGTGTCTTTTAAAGGCAACGGATCGAAAGTTTCCTACTGAGAAGTTTACCAGGCTGGTTTGAGGCTCACCAGAAATTAATTGAGGATCTAGGATTTAATCTAGAAGTCTGACTCACATTGTCCTGCCTATGTGATACACTCTAAAGAAACTCACTATTCTCTCTAATTCACCTTTTTTCTTGATTTATTTGGGCCATAGCATATTCAAGCAAAGCAGATCAACATCTACTCTAAGTAGCAACTCCATTTACAGGAAGCTGATTCCCTGCTGAATTTATTCAGGAAGTATATTCAGCTCTGGCTGTCTCAGATTTAAATAGCTTCATCTGATGTATTTTTGTACTGGTTTAATTGAAGTCACCCTAGTACATGGCTTCTGACTTTCCAGTAGGCAGAGATTTTGGGTTTTGACAGCATAACACTAAGGAATAAATTGGAATAACCTTCTTTTCTAAAATTTGCAATGTATCAGTTGTGATATAAAAGCAAGATACAATAAAAACACAAGGCTTTTCCAACCTCGAGTGGCTGCATACATGATTCTTACAAAAACTACATCGCAGTTTCTCTGACAGACCTCAAACTGCAAGTACAACTGCACACACATCGGCTTAAAAGACAACGAGGTTGGGCACTTTCTCAAACATTTGAGCACACCAGTTCACTAGGCTCAGACATACTTAGATCAACACTATTTTTAGACTTCTTTTTGGTGAGTTTTGCCCCAGCTTTTGGATACTTGTCCTTGGTATGAATGACCTGGATATACTGGTCATTGCTGCTGGTCTGCGGATCACTGCTGGACGCAATGGAAATGGAATCAGACTCTGTTAGAGATTGCTCCAGCTTTTGTTTTGATTTTGGTTTCACACGTGGCTCAGGATAGTTCAGGTGTACTTTCTTGTAAGCATATGGAGGCCTGTCTAGGTCCAGCTCAAAACCATCATCCCAGGATTTGTAATGCACTCTAGCTAGATCTTTGCTTGTTAGAATGTGACCATCAGCACGATCCCCAATGTAAAACCGTGGTGCTGGGCGAAGGTCAGACAGTGAGCGAGGGCGATGGGCTCTGTTCATGAATTCTCTCTCAAGTTCTTCTTCGTCCTCCTCATCTTCACTGGGGTGAGGAGAATACATCTGCCGTGGTGTTCGGACCACATATCTTCTGACATGGCGTGGATACAACTCAATAATGTCTCCTGATTCCTCCTTTCTGAGGTGCCTTTGGAGTCGGGAAGTAGAACGGAGCGATTTTTTGCGGGGCTCGTTTTCATTAACCAGAAAATACCTGGTAGCATATGGTCTACATCCCAAAAATACAGGAGCCCCTGCCCCAAGGGCATCTGAGTTCACCTGTCGAATGGCCTTCCTGAAGAGAGGGTCAGAATGCACATCTTCAGTGTGCTTTTTGAAAGTCACCGGTGTGTAGGGCTTTGTTTTGCACAGCTCACTCGCACTCCTATGAACAACACTTGGGTATCTTTAGGAAGGAAGAAAAAGAGAGGAAATACTGATATACATACTTATCAATCAATTGAATTGAAACATACAAAAGAATTCACCGCTCTGGAAGTCAAAGACTAGGTTGAAAAAGTGGAGATTATCATATCGCCACTGTTCCAAATTTTTAGAACCGTTTTGAGAAATATACCCTTGAAATTAAGAAGTATATTTGTTCTCTGGGAAAAAGTAACACAATTGTCCTCTCAAGTTATATTCCCTTTCTGTTTTCTTATTTTTCTGATAATTTTTCTTTACAACTAAAGCTGCACAGACATGCTGCTGAGAGTTCCTTCACTCTGTATTTGTTTTGTTCATGGAGATGGTATCCTGCACAAACTATTTTAGTTATGTGCCTGAGGGCAAGTCTGGTATTTAGTTTTGCTTGAGCTGTGTGTAAACACCATCAGCTACATTATTTCAAGAGGTTTATAATCCCATCTCTATTAAGGGAGAATTAAGGATGTGGTGTCACCAGCGATATCGACATCAAACCCATGAATGAATTTGCTTTTAAAAGATTCCTCTGCTGTCTTACAGCTCCAGACAGTCTGAATGCACAGCTGATTTGTAAATAAACCGGTATGGCATGGAGCTGCTGGAATAAGTACTGTTTCAAAACCAAAGCAGTCTTACCTGTTTGTGGTATGATCATTTCTTGGTTTCTGTACACTTGACACAGAGGGAGCTGGTGTTAAAGAGGTTGAAGTTGTGGGAGTTGCATTGGCAGGTCTCACAACATCAGCTGATGGCACAGCTTGGGGCACAGACTGGGAAATGGTTTGTATTCTGGTGCCTTTGCTCACAGGAGATTCAAAGTTCAAGACACTGCCATTCTTTCGGGGTGTTGAGGACCGAACAGAAGACTCCTGGCTGATAATATCAGTTTCTTGCTCTGGTCTTTTGTCATTAGCATCCAGATGTTGAATTCTGGCTAAAAAACAGAAATTATTATAGGATCTTTCCAGGTCTCTACATTTAGAAACTGGTGTGTAAATTCAGTGGCTCAAATTCCCCCTTCAGTCAGGGATCCAAAGCCAACAGAACCCCCTGTGCTCAGAAACACTGGTTTTACGCTGAGAGACTTGGTGATAAAGGGATAGATCTTCATACTACTATTTAGCAGATGGAGTACTGGGGACACAGAAGAAACACTGAATGTTGCACTGTAGGATTCCAAAACAATCTAAAAGGAGTTTTAAAAACCTAGTTGTACTTCCCCATATGTATGAGAAATCAAAAGGGGTTTACATCTATATTTTTTATAAATAGTGGCATTTCTAAAGATCACCAACTTACCTACTGCCATCTGAACCACCTTTTTCTTATCTTCAGTTCTTTCCTAAAATATATTCAGAAGAATGAAAATCTGTAAATTATTATGGATTAGGGAGTAAATCCCCTGCTGTGTAAGGATGAAGAATACAGGATTTTTTTTACATTATGAAACACTAGAAGTGATTTTAGAGATTTAGTTAGGCTCATACTTTACTGAAGACCCTCCAAATTACATGTAAAATTGCTTTTCACCATATTTACCGTTTGTATCTTCATTCTCAGTTGATTGTTGGTGAATTTTAATGATCTTGCAATACTTTGTAGATAGTAGATTAGCATGCTAGAAGTGAAAGAAGTGAAAATATGAGTCACTTCAGAAATTCCTGACAGTTTATCTTTGAGGGTTTATAGGTCAAAATTATGTACAAGTTCAGCTGCTGCTCTGTAGCATTTCCTTATACTGCAATAATGGATTACAGCCTTCTTTCAAGCAAACATAGATGAAAGAAAGAAATTACACTTAAAACCAGATTTAACAGCAGTTCTAATTTCAGCTGTGTTTTTTGCAGGTTTTTTTCGTTGTTTGTGTAACCTGGGATGCATTTCTAGTTGGTTTTAATTGCTTTGTTTGTTTTGTTTGTTTTAATTCTAGACAGATCATTTTGACAGGTATTGTTTTGTCTGTTTTTCCCAGTCCAGGGTTACAGAACAGAGACACCAGAGTTACAGCTGAGTTTGCACAACCATACCAATGCAATTTTGTTGGCTGGCTGAAATACCACCTTGTTTACCCTGGCACAGGTGAGATCAGATCCTGGCAGACATAATGGATTGCACTGGCTTTCAGACAAAGTCTTATGGCTAGACTTCATACCACCAACAATTACATATGTGCTTAGCCATCAGTTTGAAGCAGTCAATAGGAATACTTAAATTTGTAAATACTACATGGTGGGGACCTTAGAGAAAAAAAAGTTACAAATAGGAAGAGTTGCTTTGGTCTTTCTGATTTGAAAAGCCACCGGTGGGACAAACTCTGCCTTTGTCTGCAGTTTACACAGGAAAAAATGGTACAAAGGTACAAGCAAAACAAAATAGAACTTTTCAGAGAAGCAAAGTGAATTTCAGACAGCTCAAAATCAATATTATTTCCTAACTGTGAACAATTATTTATAACCCAAGTAAGAAAATACTTCTACAGAGAGTCTTTGGCAAGTTATATTACATTAATACTTAAAAGCAGACCATCATAATTGATTTATCTTGTCATAAATCAGGATGACTGAATAGCTTCTTTAAACGACAGGCTGAGCCCTGTTCAATGTCATAAACTGAACTAATGACCATGAAGAAATGGCAAATTCATTTCTGAGGAACTCTTAAGAGGGAAGAAGGTTCTTAAACTTCCTGGAACGATCAGCACTGCAAGCCTTGACACAATTTGCTCTAACAAAGTATCCCAGAATGAGAAATTCCTTTTGACAGTCTTGTTAACATACTTTCGTTCCTGTCTGGCCTACCACACATTCAGTGAGATGTTGGAATTGTTTTTTTCAGTTATGCTTAATGAAACTACAACAAGCAGTGTTTGTTCTTTAGTATCTACATTTGACTCTCCAGAGATAAGGCCAGTATTAATATAATGAATTTAACCTGCTTACAATAACCACAGTACTTACAATAACAGTAGTAGCGCAGGGAGAACAACCACAGGACTGCTGATGTAAGTAATTACAGTGTTGAACCATGTGGGGAAATCATTTTGAATCGTTTCAGAAACAATATCATATATTTTTTCTTGACCGCTATAGGAGGTGTGGAAGGGAAAAAAGATAAAATTAAGTTGTAAGGAATCCTGAGTGTATTTATTAAGGAGTGTTGCATAGAATTAAAAACAAGCTTGGAGGGTGCTTGAATGGAGACAAAAGACAGTGATGCTTGGGAGATTGCTCATGTGGCACATAACATTATGTAAATATAAACTAACTAAATTATGTTTATAAAGCAAATCAAATAAAAACTTTGACCTATTCACCTTATTAAACCTTAAACTGTAAAATACTGGTAGCAGAAAAGCATTGTCCTGTCAATTTGTTTTGAATTTACATCTGTAATTTGTGTATTATGAAACAGGATAAGTATATTGTAAGAAGAATTGCAATTTTCACTGGTCCGTTATACCTTACCTGAAGGGGCCGCAGCTTAAGGATGGCTTATATCGGGCAATAGCAAAAATTGTTGGTAACATGCACAAGAACAACATAAACAGCAGCATGGCCAAGTAGAAATTATTGGATCTGCAAGAAGGTATAACATGTTTCAGATTATACTATCAGGGAGAAAACCAGAGGCAACATAAAAGATGCAAGTCAGAATCTACCTATCCGGTTCAAGATCAACATGTCTGAAAGATTACAATCATTCTGCTATTTCTAGAAAGTCTGAACAGAGGTGGTTTAAACAGACTCTTAATGATCAAAATTGTATTTGCACTGCTTTCCAGATACCACTGTTGCAGCCAGAGAACTGGTTTACTACAGCCTTTGACAAAAGCTGCCCTTACTGCCCAGTTGTGTTGGGGGAGAAAAAAAACAGCAGCAAAAGTCAATTCATCTCAAAATAATGTTAGAAATAACTGATTATTAAGAATTAAAGATGCCCCAAATTAATTCCATTTTGAATAAACAATTAAGATATCCATCATGATAGTAGAAAAATGAGGAAATCTGTTATGCAATGCAACAGACAAAAGCAGATATTGCTTAGCTTTTAAAGAGAGAAACATCAAGAAATACAACCTGCAACAGTTAACCCATATAGGTTTTTGTGCTCTGTCAGATTTCTATGGAAATAAAGCATTACTGTTAGGCCATAATAGCTATCTAGGAATATTCTCTGATATATTTTTTAGTTCTTGCACATCTTCAACTACCCTGCTTCACAAATCCTTCAGTTTCTCAGTAGCTATGTCTTTTCTCCTCAGACCTTTGCTATCAGTGTTAGTGTGAAATTTGACTACTGTCAACTTTTAGAGCTAAAACATCCTGTAATTTTCTTCATATTGATGAAAGACATTCCCATTGCCTGCATTTGATTTTTTCCTTATCTTTTGTTCTCATTTTGACTTACCGAGATGCTCTGAAAACCTGCTGATGTGGTACATTGCACGTCAGCACAGCCCAGCTCCTCAGGTACATGAGTCCAATCAACTTGAGTACATTGAATGCTGGTAAACAAGGTGAAAAGAAAGCTCCCATCCTGGAAAAATCATATCATGTCAGTGCTCAGTGTTGCCAGAAGCCACTTTGATAGCATAAGAATAGACTAAAAAAACCCCAAACCCAGCACCACATAAACAGATTAATAGCTCACTATTAACAGATGATCTCTTAATATAAAAGATTACACTGTCAATATCTGACTTAAATAGGTTTTATTTAAATCATCAGATTGACCTAGGAATCAGCCAGGAAAGGACAAGAAAACACATGTAAGGACTACATACCAGATCATTCCTTGGTTGTAGACCAAATGCAATACATTCTCTGCAATTTTGAATTCTCCATATTCAGGCTACAAGAAACACAGTGGAAGATGAATATTTTTATCTGAATCTTGTTTTCAAAGCATTTATTAGACACATTTGACTGAATAAGTTTGCAGACTATTTCAGTACATAGCCTGAAACATCCAGATCAAATGCCAACTGCTGGCAGGTAGTGGGAACACAGCAAAATCCACTGCAGCCAGGGATTAAATGAATTGATTCGTCTCTAGTCTACTTCACATCTGTAAGGACGAGGAACTGTCAGCAGCCTTTCATGCCAACACCTTTTGGCTAACCAAGTATTACCCACTGTAATTTTCTTACAGGGCTGTGTGCTGTTGGTTACTGTTCCTTGGACCACTATCAACATTAGGTGAAGATGCTACAGCTGCAGAAAAGAGGATGTGGAATACAACTACGTCCCTCTGTATCACCTTAGACTGTGGGAACTGCTCTGGGATGTTATTTTGTATAAATAAATTTTTGCACCCGAGCCACATGAATAGGCTTGAGAAAAACATTAATCACACCCTGTACCCTCCAATTGAAACTCAGTGTGAACTGTGCCTTTACAGATGTGTGCTACCACGAAATTATTCATCTGTGGAAAGACTTTAAGGACATTTAATACTGAGGGAAGGAGCTTATCCATCTTCAACATCTTAGCTTGATAAAATAAGGACTGTACTTACAAACTTGCTTTCTAGATCCCAGCACCAGCAATCACTCAAATATCGGACACACAGTCCACGGAAAAAATCAATTAGCAGGATGCTTGCAACTGTGAAAATCATGTCGATAATTGAAAGCTTGAGCATCTCCTGAAATACATATTTTCACACATACTGAGTCATTGTGAAAGCAAATGGACTGCATATAGCTCTTTTGCATTTGTACTTGTATTTTTGGCTCAAGCTTAGTATTCGGATAAAATATGAATTGCATATATCAATAATTTCCTTTTAAAACTTTCCTGTTTGACTTTTCTCTTACTTGTATTTGCTCTGTTAAAGAGAATAAATATAATCAAGCTTCCAGGGGGCCTTTTAATACTTGCAGCAGTAAAATTCTCATCATGATGGTATCAAACTTTCTTTTCAATGACTTACTTGTTAATGTGCTAAAAATGTATCTAGCTAAACTGAAATGGGTTGGGTTTTTTCTATTGCACCCATTCTTTTATTAAGCTGACTCTTGTAATATGTATTTACAAAGTGTTTCACAATGAGAAAAATCTTATTATTCAGACAAACCCACAACCCAATGGCTTAGGATCATCAAGCCATAAAAAGTTGTTTAGTGCTTACAAAAGAATGTGGTTATCCTATATTTAATTGTGCTTTAAAAAGATACAATTAAAATAGTAAAAATTCAGTTCTATACATCTCTAGGCCATTCTGGGGAAAAAAAAAAACCCACTCAAACCTTCTATTTTCTATGAGATTATGCAAAAGGGATATACAACAGAAGTCAGGCTAATAAACCTCAGAGGGGTCTTTTCCCCCTGATGTTCAAACAAGACCTTTAATATTCCTCATTCTGGAACAAGAAACTCAGAAAAACAGGAGCACACTAACATGGTTCTTAATCCAGTGGCCTAGACACGAGTGTGACACTGTCAGAGACCACAGTCTCAAATGGATCAGTGACATCTTCTGCATTTTTGTGGTTACAATCTCTGAATGTGTTAGTGCCCCTGGAAGCCACAAGTAATGTACCCTTCACATGTAGGGAAGCAAAAGGTGTCATATTAAATCTTCAGATTTTCTGCACCCCGAATGTGGGAACATGGCACTGCCATCCAACTGTTCCCATTCCTAAAAACTGATGGGATTTTGAATCCTTTTGTTGTTGCTCTCTCTCCCTCTGAAACAAAGTCAAGAATGAATGGAGACTTCTGATATTGTACAAATGACCAAGAGCACAATCTCCTGCTAGTTTCAGGTCTGCATCTCCATCTCTTGAGGCAGCAATCTGAATCTGCACAGAGTGCATGTTGCTGCTTACATGTCTTTATAGACTTGTTTCTCTGCAGGGGTTAGGATGTACCCTGCTAAAACAGGATCCACATCACAGATGTGTACAGATTTGTCTGTGCAGAGCTGAAGACAGAGACCAAAGCCTGGCAAAAGAACATTTGAACAGCACTAAACATACTGTAGATACTGAAAAAACCCAAAGGTTGTATCTGTGGCCATAGCACTTTGCACAGTCTACTTCCTACATCTACTATAGTCTACTTCCTACATAATTCTTTGCACAATCTTTACTCTTCCTACATCATCCTGGGCTAAATTCTGAAATTTATACAAAGAAAAGTTCTAAAATTAAACACAACACAACATGATTTAAACATTTTGCAAAATGTGTATTAAGTGGAGGAAGTTGATGACAATAAAATAATTATGTACTTGACCGACGTATGTCTCCCAGCACTGATCCTGTGGGTTCTGGGTGTTAATGGAAATTGTTTGGTTAACCAGAGAGTCTGAGATTGTCAGGCCTTGGGTGTGATGCTCTTCCAATGTGAAAAAGCCATTTCTCAAAATTTGTACACTAGGAATGGTTAAATTGTCATCCTTAGAAAGTGTGTTGGTTGCTGAGGAGGTGGTAGATTTACTTGCATTGTTGTTCACATCAGAGTCCTGAAATAACAAATATCCCAAAAGTTACTTTTTAACTGTACATAGGTGCAGATGTCTGCACCTTCTACAGCATGCACACACACTCACAGACATTTCTTCATATATTTCCAAGCAGCAGTTAGGCAACTGTTCAACTGTAAACAGCTGTCAATGGACGGAGTCAGATGGAACACCAAAGGGCAGGACTTACAGCTAATTTAGAGAGGTAGGCAGCAATATTTGACCTATAGTGATGAGGTGTAGGTCAGCTACAGCTACTAACTTTTAATAGTTCAGCAATGCACAGAAATCTATTTATCTCGTTACATCAGCAATCAAATGGATCCAGTTATCCTTAAAGGCTAATTAAAGAGACCCTATAAGTAGTTATAATAAATAAACATTGCTATCTAAACTTTACAATCTTATCAAACCATAATATTTTAATCAATTTCAAACAGATTTTCATCTAACATCACATACTTCACAATAAACAGAATTCTGTCTATGAAGTCTACTAGCTTTACACATTAGAAAACATCAAATTAAACTTACAGTGACACTCATACTGTCCACTTTATCCAGGAGAGCAATGATTAAGCTGTAGAGGTTTCCCAGGTATAGGACAAGAACCCTGAAAAGAGAATAAAATAAGGGTTACCAGCGTTGGTAACCACTGACTTCTCATACGTTCTCTGGTTTGGCTGTACTAAACCATGAACCAGAACACACCTCTGCTTTCCTCCTTTTCTCTCCGCATGTTTTTTACACTGAGCAATGCCCATACCTGGCAAGCTGGAAGCGAAGAGTGGTCCTTGGATGGTACATCTCCAGAGCTGCCACAAGTTCAAAAGCAGAAGGTGCAATCATTGTGATCAGTGACACAACTACGCTGACCTATGGAACAGAAACATGTGGCATTTTTGTAGCATTTGATGAAGGTCTTCTGTTGGATCTTGAGAGCTGATTGGAATACTGCTGAGGGACATACTTTGGTGAATGCTTTTCTTGGAGGAGATGCTTTAAGAATTTACTATTGACATTACTAATAACAGTAGTTATGATCAAAAAAATTATAGATCTGGAATACCACTCTGGAGTCTTTACTCCAGATGTTGTAGCTTCAAACCTCTACTTTATTAATGGAAATTAAAAGTTAACATGTAGGAAATATGATGCTAGCATCTTCCTCTGAAATGGGTGAGTGGCTTCTTCATGCCTATTCACTTCCCTTCCTACTCTCGCTCAATCTTCTGAATGGAAATAGCCACAGAACATTCAGTATCCCCTGATACTGAATCAATTATCAAAGTCAGTTCCTTTCTAGTGTATCAGCCCAGTGTTTGCTCAGCTCAGTCCTGGGCATAAAAGTAAATTTATAAGTGACAGGAGAGGTTAAGCTTTGTGCTCACAAAATAGGGACCTGCTAGAACTGCAATGTCTGTGAAATGAGCACCTGCACCCCCTCTGCCCAGTTCAGCTGCAGTAACACCTGCCTGCAGAGCTGAGGGAGCAAGCACACCGAGGCAGATCCAGGTCTGCCCACTAATCCCTCCTTTCTCCTGGCTCATCTCTTGCTATTTACAGCTCTGTGAACTATATTGCTACAGAAAGCCCCCAGACAGCAATCCTGCTTCTAACACAGAGCTGGCATAAAGACAGTGTACCTCATTTTTTTCCCAAAGAGTCAATTCCTTTTTGGTGCGCTCTAACCTTTGGGATCGATCCACAACAAAGTAGATGATGTAAATACTTCCCGCAAGGGAGAGAAGCACCAGGATGTTTGCAATAATTCTTAAGCTTATGGTCACTGCCCTAGGAAAAAAAAAAAAGATACAACTAATGCAGCAGGTTGTGTTATGACACCAGGGGTCATTTCTAATAGGGTTTAGAAGTACAACACAAGCAGATTAGCACTGATATCTGCATTGAAACAGTGCTTTGAAAACTATTTCTTATCTTATATACATACAAGTTTTTGCTTTTCTTCTTTTCCTGCTCTTCCAGTATAGCTTCCTTGAAAGAAACACAGCGTTACCATTTTAATAATGTTCAGCACAAAGAATGCACATATCTTTCACAGAAATTAATGTATACTAATAAAAAAACCATCAAATTCTGGAGGTGAAAGCAGATAAATATCACTGTCCTCATTAATTTGTAGCACTGATATGCAATAATAAAAAGTGATAGAGATTTCTGAAAAACAAATACACAGTAATCAGATACTCAGGCCCTTTCAGCTGTGCATGTTCAAGGAGATACAACAAGAGGGTTACACTTCCAGATTTTTTGGCAGGATGTGCCTTTAAAATCTGGGTGACAATAATATAATACAGCACTGTCAAATGTTACCCTCAGTCATTGAAATAACTAAATATTAATTACCCTTGGTACGATTTGAAGTAATATTTGTTCAATTATAATGAGAATACACCAAATTTGGGAAATAAATTACTTTTGATAAAACCACATATAGTCTTAAAATCTAGATGTAAAATATCTGTATTGTTAACAGTTTTCTAATATTGAGAGACCTGTAAGATATCCCTCCATTTGTTGTGGAAAGATGAAATAAACCATAGAATCATGAAATATCTCAAGTTAAAAATCATTGAGTCCAAATTCCTGATGCTCAGAAGAATACTTAAAACTAAACCATTTGACTAAAAGCTTCATACAGATGCTCCTTGGACTCCAACAGGCTTGATGCCATGACCACTTCCCTGGGGAGCCTGATTAATAGCTGATAAAATAAAGAACAATAAATTGTGTGCAGGAAGTTATAAACCAAAGAGAGAGAGACAAAACTTATTATCATGTAAAAAAGCATCTTGTAAAATATGAGCTGTTCTACATGGATTCCCTCAGGCATAAACACTTCCTTTACATAAAAACAATTATACATTCTATAAATTTGTTTATTTTCCTGCCAAATCAATTGCTAACATAAATTTGATTCCAACACTCAATGAAATTTTATCACTAGAAGATTTGTTTCTAGTTATCTAACTTCTTGTCCCACATACAGGCACATTAAATAAAAGTCTCCTGAGTAAGGACACAGTGGCCTTGCTGGGATATCAGCAAATATGATGTGCCTGTAATACCACACAGATGTGATACTAACCCTCCCCTAGGCAAATAGATCTTCAAATAAATACTAAAAAACAATAGGAAGTGCAGGGGGATGAGAGAAAATACTTACGTGGCTTACAGATTAACAAGTAAATCAACATGAATTAATTCCAAGGTCAATTGCTCACCCTGATGCTGTTGACTATGGCAGCAGCTTTGCTCTCTGCAGCCTCAGGATTTCCTATCAAATAATCCCAAGCGCAGAACAGTCTCCAGCAGAAAGTATAATTTTCATCAGAGGCACTTGCTAAACTCATTCTTGAGTTCTTTGCCATTCTGTAAAAATAACCAAACAGGTGTTTAACTGCTTCTGGTGTGTGAAGATGGTAATGAAGGAAGTCACTGGTTTGGTTCCCGGTTTTCAGATGTTTATACATATAGAGCTACCAAAGGTTTGCAGAAATTAGTATCGCTGTTGGCAGCTTTCTGAAGAACATAAAGCAGGGTGAAGTGCAGCTCATGAATTTGACTTTACATCTAGAGAGAAATGACTCACTGTGAAAGGGCATTGAAACATTTACAGTCTTTATAACTGACAAATAAAGCAAATAAGTCTCACTAGAACTGTGGGCTGACACCTATTTCAGTTTTACAACCTCTAGGTAGGATCCAGCTGGAATATACCATCATTAAGACCACTGTTACAGGAATTAAGTCCAGTTTGGCATAACTGTGCACAAGATCTGTCTGTCTGCTGTACTGTTTTAACCCTCAAAATATATGTTATTGTCAAATAAAAACCCAGTGCCATTTTACAGACCTTGGGAAAAAGAAAGAAACCCCCTCTTACTCATGTCAGGTGAGCAAGGTGGCAAAATACTACAAAACATAGAAAATGAAACGAAGATTAATATCTTAGGAAAGAAAGGACACCTGAAAGGACTGCGTTAAAGGGGAGCTGTACACAGCTAAGCAAAGAATCACTGAGCTAAGTCAGAAGGAGAAGAGCTGACCCTATCTAGAAACTGCAGATGTGTAGATTGGTGTCAAATATACCAACGATTCTTGCCACAAACCAGCAGGTAGATGAAAAATAAATGGAAAGGGAAGGTTTGACCTCAAAACTGAGAGCTATTACAGACAGCACTGAAAATGTCTCTGGACTTCACTGTTCCAGATAAATAGGTATCCATAAGGGAATAGAAAACAAATCAGGAGAGGATAGAGTGACCTTGCCCCTTCTCCAAGCATTGCAATCCCTGGATTTATGGTACAGGCAGTCTTGCTGTCTCTGCTAAGTAACTCCTACTCCTCGCCCTTCCACAGCAAAGAAATTAAGTTTACATTCCAAGGGGGTGCCACGTACCCACTAAAGCAATGCAAATGTTATTACACCTAGGATGGAAGTTTCATATTTGTATTTCAATAGAGGAGAATATTAATAATGCTGAAAGCATTACACTTCAAATATAAAATTCTATCATAGCAATATTTATAAAGAAAATAGGGGAAAGGACTTCCACAGGCCTTAAACTGCACAAAGACAAAGCATGCAGATGATCTGTGCTGCCCTCCTTTTATAGGCTGGGAGATGCAACAGAGAGTGAAGATTAAACAAGATAAAGGGCAATCTAGAGTTGAATTCACTCTACCCCCATGATACTAGGAGAGGTGAGCATGTTAATAGAACTGCACAGAATAAATACAAGGAAGTGAGTAAACACCATTGCTGATTGCCCGAACACACAGGTTTATGAACAGCAGTAAATGGGCTGTCTTACTTTTTTAGAAGAATGATGAAGCTGTAAGCAAACACAGCCATTCCAACAAGGAAGTAGGCAAGAGGCAGCCGGTATCCAGCTTTCCCAATCTTCCTGTCACGACCATAATAGCCATAAAACAGAACAGAGTATTGGAGGTAGCCCTGCAAAGACCACAGCCCATCAGCAAGAACAGTAACCAACAATTACAACAGAACAGTAACAGCAAAATAACAAGGAAAGGTTTGAGTCACCCCTAGGGACCAGATGGTGTCCAGGTCTTGAGCAGATGCAACGTGCTCCTTGGGAATGGTCTTGCTGACCGTGCTGCCGAACGGGGCTCCAGCCAGGAGCTGCGGGAGAGAGAGGAGGCCTCAGGACATGGGAAAAGAGAGAAGGTCGCAGGAGTTGGGAAAAGAGAGAAGGTCTCAGGACATGGGAAGGAGAGAGGAGGTCTCAGGAGCTGCACGAGCCCATCTGAGCCAGGGCTGCACAGTGGAACCCATCCGGTGCTGCCCACATGGGTGGTATTCTCAGGGTAGCAAGTGTGTCAGCACTGCACCAGCTTTAAAACCCATGCTTTTAATGTGAGAAATTTTAAATTAAATGGGGCAGTGTTTGGTCTCAAAATGATAGTTCAGGATTAAATTTACTTTTCCTTAAAAATTAAAAAATTAATGTGAACACCTTTTTTTCAGGTTTACTTTTTATTTGTTCAAGGGGTATTTACTATTTTATTTTGCGCAGTGAGAATAAAATCAGGTATTCTCATGGTTTCCAATAGCATAATTAAAGCACAGGGTAGGTGAGCAAAATAATGTTTATGAATAATTTAACAAAGTTAACAAATTTCCTTATTCGTATTCAAGAACTAAACAAAGTTGTGGCTGTTCAGAACTTGTAGGAAATGCTTCCTAATGGACAATAATCCAGAGTTTGGAAAGGGATGCTCTGTTTTTCTCCCTGGAAATGACACTAACAGGACTTGAATATACTCAACACTCACTACATCTTTCAAGAATGGGTTCTTTAGTTTAGTAATCAGATAAAAACATATTCTCTAAAAGCATTAGTACCATTTTGATAAAATACCATCTCTAACACTAACAGAAAAAAAATCCGTTATTCTTTAGTGGAGAAAATCCTCTTAATAGGGGAATTTATTTTAAAT
Organism: Bombycilla garrulus; assembly: GCA_013400315.1. Classification (NCBI taxonomy): domain Eukaryota; kingdom Metazoa; phylum Chordata; class Aves; order Passeriformes; family Bombycillidae; genus Bombycilla; species Bombycilla garrulus. Next base: position 577,633 of record VXBU01010560.1, read on the forward strand.
AATTCATTTTACAGTGTACATTTCAAACCTATGCATGACTTTAAGTGTGGTGTTTGTTCCATTGAGACAGGAATGTACATCAGTAAGCATTTCTCTGTAAGTATTAACAGTGTGTTCTTACCTCTGGTAGGACTACAAATGCTCCTGTCATTATGGTGAGGACAATATTGATTCCAAACAGCCATCTCAGGAAGATAAAGTAAGAGGCAACTCCAGACCCAAAATGACCTTAAACCACAAAAAACAGTTACCTGACCTGCACAGTCTATAAAAGCTTGTATCATTTATCCACAAAGTATTTGAAAAACAGGCCAAAAAGAAAAAGCTCTCTTATGGAGGGCATTCAGCAAACTAGATAATTTTTTTTCATTTTCAGATTCCCAAAGGGACAAAATTGACTTTTTCAAAAGTTACCCCCCAACTAAGACCAACAATGAGAACTGTGCAGTTTCTGAGGCACCAGAAAAAGATGAAAAAGTTTTAAATAAAGAATTCACTGCTGAAAATATGCATTTAGCTCCCTCCCAAATATTATTTAATTCAGTACATTTAATAAACACAGCATAAGACTCAGCACTTGAGCAAGTGTTTTACTAATACTAATAAATCTTCATACTTACTCTCGATTTTCTTTATTCTCATTTCCCAAGGAATAAAGATTACCGCAAAATTATATGCCAGTCGAATAAACTTCTTCCAAAGCTGAAAAAACAAGCAGAGAAATATCACGCTTTTCCACAAGGAAAAAAAAATTGAAAATGAAGTGCTGAGTATTTTGCTCATGCCTTATTTTTTATCACAAGAATTATTACAAATTTTGATGAGTAAGGTCTTATTAGGAGCATAATGCTTCAGAGGAAATTCTCTTGTACAAAAACTAAACTTCTAAACTTTTTACAAAAACTAAACTTCTAAACTTTTTTATTCAACAGCATCAAATTTAACTTCTTTATTCTCAGTTGTGTGTTTTGCAGCCAACACCTGCAGGAATCCTGTGGTTATAATTTGTAGAGTCTTTATTCAACCTCCATTTTTGCATGGTCAGAGGATCTTCCTGTACACACTGTAGACATGTAGGAGAAAAAGTAAAATCTACCTGCGCTAAAGTGAGAGCAGTTTTTGAGTTGTTGAGTTAGAGCTATAACTTTACCGTATCAACAGGAAAAAAAATTGTATTCCAGGCATTATAAAGTATTTTTAGTACAGCTAGATATTACAATCCCACCTATATTTTAGGCATTTTTAACAGCGTGTGACAATATTCTATCATGTAATTTAATTTCCTAAAATTAAAGGGGAGTAAATAACATTTTAATTACTGAAAAATAATCAGTCTCTTTGGCCAAAGTTAATTAATATTTATGGTGATATGGGCATTTAATTGCATGAATGGGAAGTATTTTAATTAAAGAAATTGTAGATGCTGGGGACTGCATGGGAATTGCTGGGATTGCAACTTTCAGTACTTGGGTTCACAGGGCTGAGAAAGGACTCAAGCACCTTGTGCCAGTTGCACTACAGATTTATACCAATGTGTCCACAGCAAACTAAAATTTGCTAAAATTATCATTTGATAGCTATCATCTCTTTCCCCCCCTACTACATACTTTCTTAGAACCCACAGTATGGGCACCTGGCTTTAATTGGAAAAAAACAAACAAAACAAAAAACAACTATAAAGAAAATGTAAAATAATTGAATTGAAAAAAGAAAATTGCTTTCAGTGTCAAGATAGTAAAAATGTATTTTAACTTCAATTTTCATAAATAATACCATTAGTGGATTGTCCAATCATGAACATTACATATTTTTCAAATTTAAAAAACTTATGTAAATATAGCTACACCTAGTATCTGCATTTTGTTCTTAGCACATGTTCAGCCACTGAGTTCTTAATTTTGATGCTGTAGTGCTTGTTTTGCTGTGCTGCAATTTTTGTCTCCTTGGTCACCATGCTATTTTCTAAGAAAATATTTGGGGAAAAAAAATCTCTTCCAGTTTAGGAAAACAAACAAAAAAACACCCCACACCAAAAAAAGGCAGCTCATTCTGTTGCTGAATTTAGCCTTAATGTAAAGGCTATACCGCCTAATTTGTGCTAGGATAAAAGAATGCAGTTCCCCTACATGTAATGATGGTACTAATTAACTGCTGAATTACATCCCTGTGCTGAATGTCTTCAAGCAAATACAATAGAGGCAATTAGATTAGACAGAAACTTTTATTCACTGTGAACTCTAAGATAAAAGCTTTTGGTTTTGTATGAAAAGAATTATGTGAACAAGCACTGAGCCCAGTCTCTGATTTACTGACATTCTGATTTAGGGCTTCTCTTTCTAGCTAAAATCCTAGTTCCACTCATATCAAAGGCAAAAAATATTGTTTCTTTTAATAGCATTTTTACTTCCACTGCAGTTGCCACACATGGAAAGGAAGAACAAGGAAAACTTACTCCTTCTGCATTGGAAAGTGTACATTGCTTCTGGAGGCCATAATCTCAGAGCACCAGATACATGTGCAGCTCTTCACTTGTTCACATGAATAAAATGCAGGATGTTCTATTGGCCTAATTCTGCCTTTTTAACTTAAGATAAATTAGTAATTAAAAGTCTACTTGTTATGGCGACAAAAATATTCTTGACTGCCTAGATGACTAAAGAAGTCTTCTCTTGATTGCTTATTAAATACAATTTCCTGCATTATAAATTTCTACAAACCAATGCCAGTGTCTATTTTCAGTGGTGTAAATAGATTTGCTAAGATTTGATTCAAATTCTCTGAGCATTATGCAAGCAAAATCCCTTCTTTAATAATGTATTCAACATAAGCTATTGTAGGATTGTCTTCCAAACTAAAAGCTAGACACATTTTTCATACAAAGCCATTGAACTGTGGCCCCAGTTTGTTGAAATAGCTCTTCAGAGGATACTGCATCGTGTTTGTTATTATCCCAATCACATCACCCCCTCTAACAGGCATCAATATTTGTAGGCTGTCTGAAGAGAAAGCTTATACTGCATTAACAGAAGGACATTCAACCCTCAACACATGAAATTAGTCTGCAAAAATGTAATTACTCAAATTACAATGGAATAAAAAAATAAGCAAAAAAAAAAGATAATGAAGAAGCTTTTAACTGCTTTTTTCTCTCTCTGCAGTCCTGAGCTAAAGTATCAGGAGTGCATAGGAAACATACACTCCTCTGAATCAAAACTGCACATGGCTATTGGTGGGAACAAGAAATTTTAGAGATTTAAGACAAAGCAGCCATACCTCTGCCCCAGCAGCCTGGTACCCTCTGGTTCTCGTGAGCCTCCCTTCGTACTTCAGCACGATCTCCTTTGCCTGCCTGCACAAGAGCGGAGGTTCAGTCTCTACGTTGATCCCATTGCTCACATTTCTTATTCTGCACAGGCAGCAACTACCAAAGTGGTCAAATGCTCTGAAATACAGCCATGGCCTGTCCCACCATCAGCCCCTAATCTAGGCAATGCTTTTTGTCTCTGACTATTGAGCTTTTTACTGATATTTTAAAACCACTCAGACTTTTGTCTGAGACAACTCAGCATTCAAGAGTTTGACTGCAGGGAGAGTCTTCTGTTCCTTTAATTTATTTCTCTGTCCTTTTGTTTCAAAATCTTTTAAAATGGTAGAACCCAAATGAGTAAAATAGCAAGATCCCCTTTACAGGCTGGTAATCTCCTGTGGGTACTGACATCTCTTCTGCAGGTATGGAGGAGCTGTCTTGTGAGGTGTGAAGACGTGCATGTTGGTCTTACACAGTCTTTGACATCTGCAGAAAGTGGATTGGGACCACTAAGATCTGATCAAAAGGAACAGGAAAGAAGGAAGTCACAGACTCTGCCTAAGAGAAAAACCTCTCTTCGCTTCTCAGATTACACAAGGGCTCTTGGTAGGGTAGGGATTCCTCATGGCTACATTGCCATCTGAGCACCATACAGGGTTTTGAGAGAAAATGCCAGATGAAAAGGGAAAAAAGACCCCAAGCATCACACAGATCATGAGGTGAAAGACCTGACACAGTTTAGACAGGTGGCCCAAAGCATTAGTCACATGCTCTTTCATTGGAAATCTGGAATTATAATAATTGAAATAATCCTAAACCGTGAAACATGTTTTTACTACACTGGCCATACTTTTTAAACTTACAAGTGTCCAGTATTTACAATACATTGTCTGAAGATATGACCAGCTTCTGTTCTCATACCGTGTAATTACCTTAAAAAGGCAGGTTGGTTCTCCTTTTTGGGACACAGAGAGACAATTTAACTTAAAAACATATTATGGAGCATTACCAACAGCCTTCCTTTAGACCACTGAATAGCTGACAGTATCTTTTAGTAGTTAATAGCCAAAGCATGATTTCTTGCTCTCTTTTGTGCTGTGACTCTCTAAAGGGAGACACAGGCATGTACCAGAGACAATTTCACATACAGACTGTCCACCCAGAGTCTGCTGCCTTCAGCCAGCCCTCAGATCTTCCCAGAGCATCCTCATGGAACACTCCTAGCAGCTCTAAATTATTCCTGTGCTCAAACCCTTCCACCTTACACTGAAAAATTCCTGAGGCTGGAAGCACAATGGTGATGGTTAATGAGCCTGAAAACCTCTGCGCAGGCACCTTTACCTGAGCGCCCTCAGCTTCTGCCTCATCGGCCACGGCCGGCAGCGGATGTTGGACATAATCTCCTTCTGGTACTGGATGTTCTGAAAGATCTGCTCTGGGTCATGGTTCTCAGCCTTCTCTTCACCACGGTCGTCATCTGAGTTGCTGGCAGCCCAGCACACACCCCACGAGAAGAGAAAGGAGACAAGTCATTCCTGTCATTCCTGTTTGGATTCCCAGCAAAACGTTGGTTTGCACAGGATCCAGCCTATTAGAGCACTGTAAGAACAGGGAGCTAGGGAACTCACATGACCTTGTTGTTTTAATAATTGATTAATAATTTGGATGTTTTCTCCATCTCCAGGACATACCTCTTTCCCTCCCCACTGCTTGCTGCTCAGTCATAAATTATCCCCACTCCTGACCGTGAGTCCCAGTCTTTCTTCTCCAAGCATTTCCATTCAGCCATTCAGCTTGTACATCATGTTAGCAAGACTTTCTGTATATTTTTCTGGAATGAAGTGCTGTCTCAACATTTCCAGGAAGAGCAGATAACATTCATTTAATAATCATACCTATTATTTTAATTTCAATAATGATAAAATATTTTATTGTTAGAATTAGGGGAGCAGGTGATTCAGTCATGGTCACCATCTAATCCTATTCCCTGCTGAGGGGCACCAGGGTGTGGGACCCCACATACCAAGAATTACTTCTCCCTGTGAAAAAATTCATGTGCTTTGATGCAGATTTCTATGGACAATTATTAAATCATCTTTTCTGATACTATCACCACATTTGCTAAGCTACAGCTCTTGCAATTCCCTGTTGGTCTATGAAACAGCAGCAATATTCATTCTTACAGAGGCTCAAAACCCTGTGGTGAGTGTTTCTCCCTGAATGACACAAAGGGATCTGAAGTACTGCAGCAACCACCAGCCAAGAAGCTTCCCAATTGTATTGCTATGTACCTGTTGGGAAAGTTCTCTGCAATTCTGCTGAAAAGGCAGCCTTTTAATCACTTAGAAATAAACCATAACTTAAACCATGCCATGGAATAATATTTGGGGTACATACTTCATCAGTCCACTAATCCATTGGTCTGCAGTCCTGTCCCTTCAGTCACAGGGGACATTCAAGGGAAATTTGTAATTACACAGGAAAAGAATAAGAGACTTGTTACCATGCTAGACCCTGAACCTTTGGGGTTACTTTGCTTTATGTACAGTGTTTATGTTTCAGTATGAAATGCGACTTTGACAAAATAAAATAAAAAACCCAACCAAACAAAGAGGTTTGAACTACGTCTTAAAAGACAGAGAAGGATTTTTTTCTCATGCTCATTTCCATGCTACCACACTGTTACTCAAAACAGACCACCTTCTCCAGTCTGACACACACTCTGTCTGCATGAAAGTGAAAAGACAAGAGCCCACTGCTGTGCCAGATAGAGCAGACTCGCCCTGCAGGAGGAGGGAGATCCCTTACCTGTGCGGTGGCTCCTGGTAGGTGTAGATGCCAGTTTGCCGCTTCACCGTGCGCTGCTTCTTGCAGGACTTGGCAGCTCTGAGCGCAGGGGAGCCCGGCGCCGCTGCCATGGTGCAGGTGGGACTCTGCCGAGAGGGAGGCAGCTCGGAGCTCGCTGCGCGGGCGTCTCAGCAGCAGCCAAATGTCATTAAGCAGAGAGCAGCGAGTGCTGCGAGCCCTGTGGAGAGAGGATCACTGCCTGGTGCTCCAGCCTGGAGACACCGCTGCTGCCTGGCAGTGCCTTAAAGCCGCAGCACACGGCAGCCCCAGCGCTGCCCCTCGAAGCCCAGATCAAGGTGGGAAGCAGAGTTGAAAGGTGGCCCAGCTGCAACCCTTAATTCACAGTCAGATTTCCCTTGTTTTGGATGAGGGACATCCCAGCCCTCTGCACTGGCCTGCTCTGGGTGGTGGTTCCAACAATCACACTGTAGGTGCTGTTGATGTTTCTGCTTCCTGTCCTTAAGACAAGGTTCTTGCTTAGGAAAAGCAGGATTTGGCCTTTAGTAACAGAGAAATGTGCAATGTCATTCTCCCGCAGCACTTCCAATTTTAATGGTGGAGAGTCCCCTGACATCTTTCTATGGTCAGCGGCAACACAACCTCTCTGTCAGCATCTCTGTCACACTGGGCTTGGTTGCCAGGATAGGATAAACTGCTCCAGGTTCTGCTTGGGCCAGGGAAGTGAACTTTCAGGGCTTTTCTCTATCGTAGAAGTTATGGATATTCTGGTCCCATTATTAAAACACAGCAAAATAGACAAAAAATACTAGATAATAATAGTTCCTGCAGCCATAATTTGATGCTTAGAAAGTGTGAGTGAAAGGAAGAGTTTGCAGAGAGTTTTTACTTGTTCCTAACTTGGCATTTTCTCTCCTTAATAGCTTTGCATACAGTGCAGCAACAATTTTGATTGCATAAATCAATGGTCTGTTGTAGTTAACTTTTGTTTGCGGCCTCTGACAAAAAGAACATTTAGTTCTCTCTTCTAAATTTCCTCTAGAGAATAGCACAGGCTGCTTTTTCTCTCAGTCCTGAATTAATCTAAAATATTGCCATTCAGTGAGAAGTTTTACTTTTCTATTGTCTATTGTCCTAGACTTATTTACTTAAATAACTAAAGGGCTAGGTAGTCACAAGCCTTATCTTTTGTTACAGTATTGAAAGAGTAAATCCATTTGGTGTAATTCAGTTAATTTCTGAGATAACAAGTAAGAACCAGATAAATATGATTCTGCATTTCTAAAATGTATCTCACAATAAAGCCCAGAGTTTGCTTGCTGGGTCTGGTTTGAAGCTTCACCAGAAATCTGGGAGTTCCATTAGCACAAAGCAGAAGAGCCCCAGAATGGTAAAGAAATGCTCCTATTCAGAGTTCAGCTTTATTCTGCACCGCAGATGACGTGCATGTCATATGCATGACTATCAAAGCCTGCTAAAACCCACTTATGATGTGGGGCTTTTTCTGTGAACTGAACTCTCTAGTCCCAAATTTACTCTGAGCATCTCTTGCACCTCCTTACCTCCTTTAGCCACAATAGAGACCAAAGCCTCTGGACTCCACTTTTCAGCTTACCATGGATGGATCACAGAAATGTTTACTTTTTTTTTCTGTACTGTGTTTTATTACTTTTCATTTGAAGACTGTAAAACAAAGGCTGCTAGAGCTTTGACATCTCAGTCTTTCTGCACCATTCCTAAATCCACAAACTTCTGAATAGCTTTTCTATTTGTCTTCCAGTTCCCACGACAAAGGAAACATCCCACTACCCTCTCTCTGTCAGAGCATTCATCAAGTGAAAGCAAACAGCCAAAAGGAATGGATATCAGCCCAGAAACACACCTCCGTTAAAAGTCTTATGACTTCTTTCCAGCTGGAAAAACAAAAGAACTATTCTGGATGCCAGGAATGCCCTTTAGAGCTTTGATGCTCAGAGAACTGCAAACACACCCACATCATCACTTCTTTTGACATGCCACAAGACATATTTTCAATTATATAATTTAAAGGCAGGAGTATGTTAGTTCAAATGTCCTTCCTTGGCTGTAGTTATTTTCCTTTACATCTCAGCCAGTGGCAAAGCACTGGGGGCCGGGTTCTGCTGCCTTAGCTTATGAGGATAAGAGCCTCTCTAGTCAAGCCACTCCACCACAGTCCATTAGCTCCTTGCTTATTCCAAGCTTATTGCTTAATCTCATGTTGCAGATAAACAATCACTAAGGAAATGCCCCAAAAGGAAGGTTTTGACACAATATTGGCCTGAATTCCCCAGAAGACATAAGCTAGATCACCAAAATCTGCAGGAGGGTAACACAGATATCTCTCCTTCTCTACTACCATTCCTGCCTCATAGTTTTCCTTGAGATTTTAGATGTCCTGCTTTACATCTGAAGGAACCATAGTGGAGAGATTAAAATCTGACATCATCTATAGTTCCTAGAGATGACTCTTTCACAAATAAAGCAGTATCCTTTAATGTCATGGTGTTACAGAATTACCAAACCCATTAAAACACTAACATTACTGATTTAAATGGATTTAATTGGCTAGGGTATCTTAACATGTCAACAAGGCAGAAAAATTTTGTTTCCTTTTGTTAGAAGAAAACTGAAAGTCTAAAAAAACAAAGGGACAATTTAAGCCTGACATTTATACAGCTCTAATAGTGCCAGTGCTTGAGGCACATACATCATGTGAAGTTACTACCGAACACTAAAAGCACAATGAGCAGCAAGAGACTTATGAATTCTGAGCCTGTCTGACAGAAGGATGCAGGGAAAACAAAAAGTAGGCTTCAAGAGCTTAGCCCAGAAGTTGGCAACATCCTCTGTTGTCCATGATCCCTACAAAAGTCTCTTTAAAAAATTCAAGCATTAACTCAGATCACAAAGAGGGTTTTGGTCTTGCTTTTCAACTCAGCCAGCAGTTCAGCAACCAGAACACCCAGCTGCCCATTTCAATATGCTCTATTGAATCCAGAAACCTATTTGGGTTTGTTTTAGTCTGAGTGAATACTACAGGGTTTATAGATTTGATTTCAATTGCTATTAATGGGATGTAAAACAGGACATTAGCCTTTTACTGCAAAACTTTCAGCTGTGTGTAATAGGAAGACTCACATTTGATCCACAGGATCATTTTGCATTTTCAAACATTTACCCTGGAAAGAGCTGGGCTGGTGAACTCTGCTTACTGAAAATTCAAGGAAACAGTAGGCTTTATTCTTTCCTATATACTCTCTTCTCACAGAAGCAGAGTTTAAATTTTACTCATTGTTCCAGCACTGCAGTTCAACTCGGGACCTTTTCAAAATCTCCCTGCTTGGGAGCTTCAGAACATCGCTGATTTCAATTTCAAGGTTAAAAAATTAAGAAAGGGACAATTTTTCCAGCCACCTTTGTAAGAAAAAGAGAATATTATCCCTCCAGATCCTTAGGTACATAAAATAAAAGGGGGTATAAGCATTTGGAAACACTGATCAAGACAGCTTGTGCATCTTTAAGTGAACTAATTATCAGTAGTGCTGAAAACATTCACAGACCCCAGTGATAGGTAATGATGCTGTAGGGCATCCAAGTTTGTGTGAAAACATTGAAGCTCCTCGTAGCTAGAGGACCTTTACTTGTAGAGCTGAAAGAACTAACATCAAAAGACACCTCAGTTAGACTTCAAAGACAGACATTTCATTATTGAATTGCAATCTCAGTTCACCTGTTTAGTCCCCAGAGGTAACACAGATATGCAGCTGGACATAAGAACAGTTATGGGATTTCCAGAGTAACAGTGCCAAAGCCATTGTTTTCACTTACAGAGAATAAAATTGATCTACTGAGCTCTGATAAATCATTCTCTCCCCCTAAGATTGTTTGGACAGTCTAATTTCATACAGTAGGTTCTGCTCTTCAATTTCAGAATGTTCATAACTCTTGCTGACATTTATCACACTTGGATCAAGGGGAATGCTCCCATTGCAGTTCAATTTTCTTTGTGAATTCACATCCCACATAAAATAATTCCATTTAAAAAGCTCCTCCTGTGAAGTTAACTGATCTTACAGCATCATGAGATGACTATTTTTATTCTTGGATGAGTATCATGACTATTAAAATATACATTTCTGTGACAGTGCAACTCACAAGAGAAATCAGGAAATTTTCAGGAGTGTTTTAGAGATTAATGCTAAGACAGAGGCTAAGGAAGAAAACCAAGGGAAGCAAAGGGGCTGAAGACAAACAGAAACAGCCCCATGCCAAGCCAAGCAGCCATGCAGGGGCAGAACAGGCATTAACAGCTTTTACAGCCTGTTCAGCTGATGCCCTGGCTTGCAGCCCTACCCTGGCCTGCCTGGCTCGCTGTCCTGGGACTTGCGGCTCTCTACTTTCAGGTGGCAAAAAAGTAATTAGACACCATCACAAAAATAATTTTTCAAGAACAAAACGTAAGCTGCAGCTTCTGCTATGAGGAAATCAGTATTTTGTGCAGCTTTGCCTACCCAGCAGTGTGACGTGCATCCCACAGACGTGCATTTCACCAGAGACCTTTTTGAAAGCTCTGAACCAAATTATTTTCCAGACTTACGTGAGTCGTTACAAGCCAGACCTAGGAGTCAGTGAAAATGAAGAAGATAATTTTAGACTATTTAATAAATAAATTTTTAAAAATGAGAGAGATTTCTCATTTTAAAAGAAGAGAGGAAGATTTCCAGGAATTGACAATGGCAGGAAGAAACTGAGTAGCCAGGACCTTCCAGAGTGATGATATTTGGGACAACCTTGTTAGTCAAAAGCCTGGAAGAGGTGGGGTGTATCTGGAGCAGACATCCATAAAAATCTATTTCTAGTTTCCTTGGGTTTTGTAACATCCACTCAATTTCCAGACTAAAACTGCACCCTAATTTTAGAGAGTTTGGTGTTGGAATAGTAAGATTAGTTCACCTACATTTATTGACTAACATCTTCCCAAAGGAGATGTTCATAAAAAATGGGCGAGGAAATTCAGATGAGCTTAATTCACTGCATAAGGAATGTTAGTAATTCTATTACAACCTAGGAGGTTGTTTAGGTACATAATACTTAACTCATAAGCAAACAGTAATCATCATTTGTGCAAGAAAAAAAACACAAATGCAGCTACTCAAATTACTGTCTGCAAAGGGATGAGCTTATTCCTCTTGCTTGCAGGATATTACATCAACACTGTACTTGGGAGAGCTGGGGGTACCAGGCTGTGCTTACATGATCACATGAATTTAACTAACACATTAGTTAAAAAAATCTAGATCTAGAAATAGATCAAGAAACTATGAAGGAATACAAAGAAAAGCTTGCAGAAGATTATTTTTAATATTCTTTACACAAAACCAGCACAAAATGCTGCAATAACTCAATGCAATAAAATTGGTCATTTCCTCTTACCATACCCCAAAGACACAGCTCTACAGCTAAAAATAATGATGTTCAGACTGATGTTTATTAAACGTAGGCAAAATGTTATTAATTTTATACATTCTCAGAAGCACTGTGCTGCCTGATCTTACTAAATATCAGATGACCTTGAAAGTGCCTGAGTCACGGGCAGTTCAAGCTGCAACCTGAACAACCATCCTAAATCTTATACATTGTCACGTACTCATTATCTGGACTTTGTACTTTCCTGCCACTGAGGGATTTTCACATAAATTATACAGGAAATGAAGCAAAATGCAATTACGGTCTCCAACAGCTCCAAGGCAGATAGATAGCAAAGGCATGCAGCACAGCTCAAGAGTCAGCTTTCAACAAATGTCACCTATTAGGAAGAATCTAAATGAAACATATATCACTAAGCCTCCCACTTCTAAATTATATCATTATCTCATCACTAGGATAAGCAGTTATAAGGTTACAGCGATTTCAAATAATCAGCTTTCAAACAGATTTCTCAAAGGGACTTTTCATCTTTGCTTTTACACATCACCATTTGGACTTTCACATATACTAGAAAATTCTATTATACTATATTAAATTGAGTTATCCCAATGAAAACATTTCTAGTAAGGTTAACCCAGACACTTAATAATCCATTAGCACCCTCGCTTTTTCAACATAACAACTTTTCTCATAATAGCTTTTCAGTCTCAAAAGGAAAAGACACAGCTACAGAACTTCTGAGTGTTCTGAATTGATGGGATTCAGCTGAACAGTGGGAACACTGCAATGATGAATAAAATCATATTTTTTTCTCCTGCCTTCAGTGGATGGTAAGTCAGCCCCACAGCCTTTGCATTAACTGCTCATAGCCCAGGTCCTAGGAGAGCACATGGAACACTCACATCTTCAAGGGAGGACCCGTCCTTAATCCATTTTTTAAAGCGAGGATCTCGGACTTTTTTGCTGCTTGCATTTGGGGGGCTCTTATGTGCGCTATCCTCAGTGCAGAAGGATTATAAAAACAATAAAAAATGCAGTTTACAAACATTAGGTAAACACGAACAGAATCTTAACACATATATTTCAAATAGTCCTTTCTTCCCAGGATCTCACCATGCAAATACCTTTATCTGCTGCTGAATTTATTATCATTGAGGTTATGGACATCAAGGGTTTGAGGCCAAAAGTTACAAGAAAAGCCTCAAATCATGAAGCAGTGAAGAGACTTTATCTTAGTTACTGTGGTAATGATCTCCTTCCTGCCAGCACACATTAAACACACGCTGGTTTTTGTAAGTTCATCTATTGTGTTCACTGGTCTCATGGTACGTTTTATTTCCTCTGTAGGTGGAATGTTTTGAGAAAGCTCTTTAATAGCCAGCATGGGCTTCGCTAAATTATCCCATCTAAGATCTGAGATGTGCTATGAAGATGCATATGGGCAGCCTCTAAGGCTCAGCTCAAGCAAAACAGTTTAAATCTTAATAAGAAAATTATGACTCACAACCTATCATTAATATTTAGCTTTTCATTATTATTACACAACAAACTAAGTCTGATTTCTTTTTTTCACTCTCCGTCCTTGTATATCCTGCATATGGTATAATCATTTAGTTCTCATTACAGTATTTAATTTTCACATTTTTAAACAACACCATATATTCTTCTCAAGGTTTTAAGATGTGCAGTTTTTTTCACAATTTAAAAATATTTCTAAGGTGACACCTAGATGCAGAAAACATACCAACAGAATTAAATACATTTTTTTTAGGTTTAATAAAATAAGTGCAATCTCTTTGCAACTTGTAAATCATCTTAGCTGTAACTAATACTGACTTGTTTAATTGGGTAACTGACTTAAATGCTTAAAGAATTAAACTAAACCAACTCCAAGATAGGAAGCCATTTAACTCAGCCTGTGCTGACCTTTAGATTTGCATTGTATTCAAAGCACATAAAGGTGAACAAGAAAACAGAACTACTGAACATATTGGTTTATGGTTAAATTAGTCCTTTCAGGATGTGTACTTGTTTTTAAATAGATAACATACCTATCAATAGGAAATAAAAAGTTATGAAAGAGGTGACATCTGGGAAAAAAGCACAAAAAGAACATGAGTGAAAGTTCTTATAAAAAGTCTTACTTTTTATGAGCAAAAGGATTTTCCTTTGAGGCTCCGTTTCTATTATCACACAATGAATCTTCTGCCATCACAAACACAGATGGTCCCTTAAGTCTGCACAAATGCCAAAAGCTCTTTGTCTTAATATCCACTCTGGAAGGGCTTCTTTGTTAATGAGGATGTATTAGCAATTTATTAAGTAATGCTCCTGCATCTGCTGCTGATGCTTAGCCTTTCCCTTCCGTGAGCTCCAAGTCAAGCATTGCACAAGATGAGCCCGGAGGAAGGTAAAGCACATTTGTGGGGGACAGGGTGAGGACAGCACCCCGCCTTTATCTGTAACAGAAATGTGCATGCTGAAGAATTTGGTGCATCCAGGGGTGATCAATAGGATGAGAACCCTTTCACCTGCATGTGACAGGAGGCTAAGAGTGCAGTCCTAATGCTGAAGGCAAACTGGATTTGCTCGCCTGAATTAAACACCCTGGTAATTAATTTCACCATTAGTTGATGTTTTTAGACCTGGGCGCGGACAAAAGCCATTCTCACCTCTTATTGCACGTATAAGCATAAATCGCCATAAAGATCGGTGCTCCCAGGAGCACGAAGAGGATTGGCAACATCCCTCTCTGCTGGAGGATCCTGGCGGGCAGGCAGCTCTTGGATTTCTCCCTGCACAGAGCCGAACGCTCCACCGCGTGGCCAAGCTGCTCCTGCGCACACGGCTGCTCCCAGAGTTAACGGGTCCCTTTGGGAAAGGTGCTTTACCTCCACGAAAATTCAGACTAACCCTTGGGAAAGAAGCAAAACGTCGGTAAGAAGGTGTTTTCATCTAAAAATAAACCTCAAATAAATGCTCCAGGTACAGTCAGGTGTATCACGTTTAATTGCAGAGCATAGGATGGGCATGGAAAACTGAGAGAAACACAAGAGCAGTAAAGTCACAGGAAAATGATGTAGAAGTCTAGAAACAGTCTAGCCCATACCAGAGTTTAAAAATCAAAAAACATTCTTCTCATTTGTTAATACGGTTTGAACAATTAGGGAAAAAAACCCCTATGTATTATGCAAAATGCTTTTATTATCCTTCTTCCTCTCTGACATATATAAAATATGCCACTCTTTCACTTACGGTTGGGGTCTTTTTTCTTTACTTTTTTACATGAGAAACATTAAGAATGGAATGTTTTTACATTCCTTTTTGCTTTATTAAGCTTTTTTGCTTAATTCTTCAGTGAACTTTTTAAGCACTACTTCTTCAGTATGGCATAAATACTTAGTGCCACATTGAGTGTTTAATATCTGCAGGTGTCCGGAAGAATAAATATTATTGCTATTAACATTTATCAACCAAAAAAAAAAATTCAACAAGAAGGGATATTTAGGCTCCCATTTAGAGAAATAGCATCTTCTGCTGAAAGGTGAAGTTCTCATAAGTAATTAGATGTTTTTGAGACTAAGGAGAGGCATCTGTTTCTAATGAGTAATGTTTCCTAGAAATGGGACTCCATTGTCTAATTTTCATAAAGCTAATTTCTTTCTTCTTGTAACGATGAATAATAAAATCAATATGTTGAAAGTGCCAGAACATAAAACAAGCTTGGAGTGCAGAACATGTGATCTGTCACATTCATAGTCCTTTTTCAAGAAGGTGAATGAAACTTACAGTTGAAACAGCACTGCCAGGGCATACTTTTGAAAATTACTTTCTCAGACTGTTAGTATAATCCACTGTTTACTTATTGTGAAAAATCTCCTTGAAATAAAATTAAGGGGTCATGCATCCAATACTGAGTGCTCTGTTCCTTCTGCACACCCAAAGTAGACAAATTCTGTAAAACGCAAGTTTTAAAGCACCAAGTCCAGACATTAAAGTGTTCTGTTTAAGCACAAGGAACTAATCTGATTTTCTTGTAACCTGATTTGAAATTTCATGTAACATGACCTAAAATGAAGAAACCAGATCAATGAGATTAAGAACCTGTACTTCTTTGAGGAAAAAAAAGCCAACAGAATAAAACGACAGACGTGCGTGGAGACAAAACAGCTGGAATCTGAGATGAACGTAGCTTAACAAGGTTCTATCCTTTGAGACGACATACTGATTTCCTGGAACATTCAACATCAATGTGATTTGCTGTACATCAATTAGAAACCAAGAATACCTGAAAGGGAAAGGTTCAAGTCACTGGATCATAAATCTCCATTTCAGAAGGTAAAAATTCCCAAACACCCATTCCTGGTGGTCATATCCTCCCTGTGGCCAGTGCAGCACCTTGCAGGAAATTACGTGGAGAGAAAAGTCAAGGTATGAAAGAGACACCTAAAACATTTGTCCCCTGATTTGGGAGATGTAGCAGTGCAGCAACCAGACAGCAACAGGAAGGACTGGAGGGGAACAGGTTTCATCAGACCTAATGTGGGAACTCAGGATGCTCTGACTCACACCAGTCTGAAAGGGATTCTTCTGAGACACTGCTGGATAAACAGATGTTGTCTAAATGTCCAGATCTCAGAATATGCACAAGATCATTTAGCCGTGAGTTTCACTGGTTGTTCATGAACCATGTGTGTTTCAGCAAACAACATGAGTGACACACAAAGAGAAATCATCAAGTTAGGAAAATTTTTGAGAGATTCCTAGGAACAGAAGTTATAGAGGAAATGTTCAGATGTCTGAAGATTTTCTTTTAGTAACAAACATTTTTGAAAACCCAGGTATCTACATCAATAATTACTATACCTCTGTCAATTACACTTCGATTAACTCTCATATCTCATCCCACATCTCAGTCTGGTTGACAACTGCTTAATCAATTTATGGTGCTTTTTACACAAACATAGGTGGTTTGGCTGCTTAATCCTTTTCATTGCATCTGTTGGGGATAATAGTCTGGGGATAAATAAAGCATTTAATTGAGTGCTACAATTCCCTGATCAAACTGCAAGAAAAGTTGTCTTGCCTTTTTTTAAAATCCTTTTCTGTGTGCACATTTCTGAAGCACAGTTGAGAAAAGAACTTTAGAAAGCAAGAAAGGCTACAGCTACTCAGCTCTTCACAAAGCCTTTTGCCATGACTTCCCATACTTTAGAACACAGGCACTTGTCCTCACCAAGAAATCACTGCCACTCTGCCCACCAGGCCAAGGAAATAAGGTCATTAAGAATGAAACCTGAGGACTGGGATCCTCCCATTGTCAAGTGGATGGTTAAACATGGCCACTCACCTGGGAATGGTGGTGGGCCAGCTTGCTAGGGAACTTCCCCTAAGGAATTCAAAGCAATTGTATTCAGTGTGGTGAACAGAGTTCGACCTGGCTGGGTGAACAGCCTGATGCCTTTGTGTCCCAAACTGCTGGTGAGGCACTGGAAGCAGAAAGGGAAGCTTCACCTGGAATATTTAACAGCATCTGCTGGGGCAAAAGGCTGACTGCTGGCAGTGAGATAAGACATTAATAATCCTTAGAGAAGAATCCATGAAGGTCTGTACCTCCATCACTTGATTCTGTCAGGACAAATCAGCTTGCTTGGTCTCTGCCTTTCTGTAAGCTGAATAAACAAAACCCTCAGGAAAACAATTGCTATTTCCAGTAAAATGAGCAGCCTTTCTTTCACTGATTTGAAGAGCAAAAATCTGCCAAGAAGACATAAGAGAGGAAGACAGTCAAACAGCTATGAAAAAGGAAATACCGTCCCCAAGTTGAATTTGGCTGGTTGAATTGGCAGGATGGGATCAGAAAGGGTATAATCAGAGAGAACAGAATAACAGAAGGCATCTGAGTCGATGGGAGGAGGAAACAGAAATAGATTGTTCAGCCTTGCAGCCTAATGGTGCTGCTGTCAAACACAGCCAACCCTTCCAAGGCTCCTTTGGGAAGTCGTGTGCTCTGCCAGGACACAATAGACGGAGCTTCAGCATGAAAGGGACCTTCAGCTGCTTTGCAGCCAGTGCCCCAGGCTCTGCATGCTTACTCCTGCAGGAAGTCTATGATAGTTAGGGAGGGGGAAAACGCACAGGACTTGAATGTTAGTGAGAAATTGCCTACCAGTATTTGCAGTCACTCTGTGCTGGCAGGTGCCGCAGGACTCCGCCTGCTGTGCCCCAGAAAAAATTCATTGTGACAAGGAAGCAAAGCTAGAGATGAGCCTTTCCCAGCCAGGCTGTGCTGTGACCAGCTCAGTGTGCCAGCCCGGCCCTCCCCGCTGAGCAGGCACGGTGTCCCCACGAGATGGCTGCAGAGGCTGTGGCATCGCAGTGAGCACGCAGAGCCCTTGGCTGAAGGGCTCCAAGTACCTCAAATGCACGTGGCCCCTGCAAGAAGCTCCTTTTTTCAAAACCTAAAATCCTTGAGACATTTGTCAAAACATCATTAAAAATTATTAAAAAAAAAAAACAAACAAAAAAACCCAACTGAATTTAATAATTTGCCTGGTTTTAAAATTTTTTCCCTTCCTGTTTGGTATTTTGTTCTGCTCATTTTAGGGTTATATGCTCCACACAATTCAAATCATCAGCATCAGATTCTTTTGTATTTCTGCTTTTTTGAAATCAATCATTTTTTGGAAGTTCTTTTGAAGCCTCTGCATCTCTATTTTCTGCAATTAGGCATTTTTGTCTTAATTACACTGATTGTCAAACCTTCCATCTTTTCCTTGCTTGGCTGCCATTCGCTGCTCACAGTGCCCATTCACTACACCACCCATTCCTTTTAATTTTGGATTTTTTGGTAACTGACCATGCCACTTCCTAGCTTAACCCCAGCTGTGGGTCTTAAGCTCCAGTTCAACCAAGGAACATATGCATAATTCTAAACACAAGCTCGAGCAGGAAAAGCTTGGCAGGTCACCTAGCCCTGGAAACGTTGCCCTGACAAGGAGGATCAACAGCACCTAAACACAAACCTCAGCCAAGGACTCCCACTCCCTCTGAGTGTGAACAGCTGAAATCCAAGTTCTGCCTCATCTGTCTGAAACAGTGTTCGCATGGGTAACACAAACACTTCAATCCAGGGAGATCTATATGCCCTTAGGATAATTGTAATTATTTTTGATAATTTTTCTGAGGTCTGAAGGACATAGCACTGATTTTAGCCTGGAAATCTCATCTGTAACAGATATTAAATGACAAAAACCCCAGAATCCTCTTTTTAGCCTATATGTAGGTAAACCATCATTTGGAAAGTCCCACAGAGAAAATCTACATATAATTTCTCCAAAATCCATTTCTATCCCACTCTTGGTTGAACCCTGGCTCATTGTTAGGTTTCTCTGCCATTCAGTATTACTACATTTGTTCAAATCCATTAATTATGCCAATATTGGAGCAAACTTTGGGTAAAGAGTAAACCAAAGCCTACCTGTTTCTACTCAGCCTGGCTTTAGGCATGTTTACTTACAGATTTACATTCTCTTCTTACCATTAACCCATTTTACAGACCGATTCTTCTAAAATTAAAAAAGAAGGAAAAATGCCAGCCTCAGCCACAACCTCAGCATAGAAGCCAACAATTTTTGCTGTTGTCAATTTTAATTTTCATCTAGGTCTAACAAAAATTCCTATTTTATCCTTTAAATGTGCCCAACTATTAACCAATTAAAACAAACAAAAAAAAGGTAAACCATCACACATATATTTAGGAGATTTGGGTTTTTTACATCCTTTCTTTCTGCCCCAAGAGGGAACAAAATTATTCAGTGTCAGACTTCCATGGACCTTGTTCATCAGGAAAAAAAAAATTCTCTGGTCTGAATTTCAACCATGAATAAACCTTCATGGCCTCATCTAAACCCAGTCCCTTAATTTTATTATCCCATTATTACAGTGTATGCAAAGTACATGAGTCACACAGATATCCCCTTTGGATAAGGCCACAAAGACTTTGTTCTAAGCCCTGAATGTGCACATTTAACCTTCTGAAATCAATTCACATAGCCATTACTAGCTGTTGTTTCATGCTTGTGGATTTGAGGCTTGGCTCTTATTGGAGAGTTGATTGATTAATTTCAACATTGCAAAAGCCTCATTTAGCCAGGGGGACATTTCTGGAGTTCAATTTTCTAACTGAAAACCAACCATAAGAGTACATTAAAATTATCTCATTTTGAACCTCTGAATCTTTTCATGAGAACTTGCATGTGGACATCTTTCACATTTATTTTTTAAAAATACTTTGTCATTGTGTCACTGAAATTAGAGATGTATATGATCTTTTTTTCCGCCCTATTTCTTATTATAGAATCTAAAAGGGATTCTCTTGCAGCTTGCTTGCAATTTACAACCTCTAAAAAGTGTGACAGTTAAGACAGAGAGTTAAGATACCCTAAAATAAGGTCCAGAACATACTATGTATAGGCTGAGGTTCTAGAACTGGGCATAAATACATGAGATAAATGTTAAAGCAGGAAAAACTGTTTATTTTAGAAAGATCTCATTACTGAATCAGAAAGGACAGTTAATCATTTTGCTTCTGTTTCCCTAAGAAACTGTTCCATTAATGGCATTTCCCACTAAGAAAAGTTAGCACTTTATTAATATTTTATTTGAAATTAAATCAAATCATGATCATTTGAAGAAAGTAATATAATTGCAATTTAATCTCTTTTCCATTTTCCCTTCTAACTTAATTCAATATGTGATAAAGAGTGTGAAAATCAGAGGGGGTGGATTTTTATATCTATACTTCTTAGTTGTGAGAAAAGAGTGGGCAGCTGTAAATATTTGTGGAAATTTTAAATCTTAAAAAACTAACATGAAAACATGGAACACTTTCATGTGCAATTCAAAAACCAGTCTTTGAGGTGAAACAAAGTGCACTGCAATATTCTAAGATTTTTAAAAGCAGTTATAATTTTTATCTAGGCTTGAGAACAAAGGAAGTTGCAAAAGAAAAATTTCTCAATAAATATACAGATGTGAAGAAATTGTAACAGCAGGTGATGTATGAGAAAAGAGTTACTTCCCCTGCTCAAAAAATTACTATTTTCTCCCTTTCACTGAAATTCTGTAATGGTTGACTGTAGAGTTTAAAAAAACT